>JAJOZX010010635.1:7500-100000 GCA_023014485.1 Bathynomus jamesi
CGTATCTGTGAGAAATTTGAAGTATACGGTACTGTGCATGATGTGTACAAGCAAGCGACTGGGCGTCCAAAGACATCAACAGATGCTAACACTTCTGATGAAGTGCTACAGGTATTCAACCGATCACCAAGAAAATCTGTGAGACAATGTGCTCGTGAAACAGGGAAAAGTAAGACAAGTGTCCACAGAATTCTGAAGAATGCTAAATGGAAATCTTACATCCCGAGATTATTACATGCCTTGAATGAGGATGATCCGGATCGCAGAATCCAGTTTTGCGAATGGTTTCGAGTAAAAAACACAGAAGATGGCCAATTTGTGGACAAAATTGTCTGGTCTGATGAGGCTACATTTAAGTTGAATGGTATAATTAATCGTCATAATTGCACATACTGGTCACAAGAAAATCCACACATTTATGTGGAACGACATGTAAATTTACCGGGTATAACTGTCTGGTGTGGTTTTTCTTCCAAAGGTTTTGGTTGGTCCATTCTTTTTCGATGGTACAGTTACCGGTCATAGCTACCTCAACATGCTTCGGGGAAAAGGTTTTCCTGCAATTCGACAGTTATACGGAGATGAGGACATTTACTTTCAACAAGATGGAGCACCTCCTCATTACCGTCAGGATGTCAGGAACTACCTTGATGAAACATTTCATTATCGGTGGATCGGACGACGAGGTAGTATCGAGTATCCACCACGTTCACCAGATTTGAACCCACTTTACTTTTTTTATGGGGTCATTTGAAAAATGAAGTATACAGTAGAAGACCTACATCACTTGAACAACTAAAGAGCACAGTTGAAGAAGCGTGTAGAAATATCCCTACAAACATTTTTGTTGAAGTCTGCCAATCAGTGAATCGAAGAGCACAGTGGTGCATTGATGTCAATGGTCGACATTTCGAACACTTACGTGTTTAAAACAAATTAAACTATCTATTATTTCGATGTTGTATATTTACCTATAAAAAGAAATAAAATCATCTGAATCCGTTAGTGGGTTCGCCTGTTATAAGTTTTTTAAAATGTATACGTTGTTTTGGGACACTCGTTATATATATGTAGATATGTATGTAGATATATATATATATATATATATATATATATATATTTATATATAACTTATACAATATAACTTATACAATGGAAACTGAGAAAAATGGCTCCCTTCCCTTCTTAGATCTTTTAATTTCGAAAAAAGGTGATTCTATTACTACATCAGTTTACAGGAAACCCACTTTACTGGTTTGGGCATGAATTTCTTTAGTTTTACTGATTTTAACTATAAGATGTCGTGTATTAAAACTCTCTTGTTCAGAGGATATAATTTGACCTCTAGTTTTACCTTACTTAACGATGAATTTAATAATTTAAGATCATATTTTACCAATAATAGTTTCCTGTTCAATATGTAGATAAACTAATAAGATCTTTCTTAAATAATGTTTATAGCCCTCAACTTCCCTGTATTTCAGTGCCTAAAGATATAAAATATTTCTTGGTACCTGAAATGGGTCCCATGAATAAAGAATTTAAACTTAAATTTACAAAGTTGTTAAGAAAATTTTTTTATCATACTGATTTTCGCATTATATTTATTAACAAAATGTCTTTAAGTAGCTTTTTCTCAGCGAAGGATCGAACTCCTGATTCGTTGCGTAGCGGTGTTGTATATTTATTTACCTGCCCAAGGTGTCTCCTTGGTACTTATATTGGCAGCACAGTGCGCTCCCTCAGGGCTAGATTTTATTCGCATATGGGAATAAGTTGCCGAACAGGTAAAATTTTAAATAAAAAAGAAGCCTCTAGTATTCGGGAACATAGTATTAAATGTAAAACTGATGTCACTTTAGATAATTTTAAAATTCTCGGTTGTAATTCTTGTCTTAACTCACTTAGAATTTTGGAATCTCTTTATATTAAAACATTGACCCCTTCTCTAAACGTGGATTCCTCAGCTGTCCCTCTAAATTTTTTATAATCCCCCCTCCCCAACTCCCCTCCCCCCTCCCCAATTTTTTATAATCCCCCCTCCCCAACTCCCCTCCCCCCTCCCCAATTTTTATAATCCCCCCTCCCCAACTTATAACTCTCCAACCGCCCAACCCATAGTTTGTTTCCTGTTTTGTTTTAAATTACTCGTGCCTCGGAACCAGCATTGAAAGGTTCGTAGTGTTAATTATTCCAGTGTACTAATTTCAAATTTACTATATGTAATTTAAAAATAGCTTTTTAAATTTCTTGTAATTTTATATGTAAATTTTTATAACTTTGAATTTAACCCTCTTCTTTTAGTCTTTTTAAAATTTGCTTTTAATGAATAGGTTTTATAGAAATTATTTTGTCTTGTTCTCATTTATTTATTGATTCTAATTTCATATTGTTATTATCTAGCCTGATGATGAGCGTATTGCTCGAAACGTTGCGCATTAAAGAAGACTTTTCATGGCATTTACATTCCTCCTTGTCATTGGATTTCTCCTAAATATTAAATTGAAGCTTTGTAGAAGCAACCGCATGACTATATATATATAATATATATATATATATATATATATATATATATATATATGTGTATATATATATATTGTGTGTGTGTGTAGATATATAATATATATATATATATATGTGTGTGTGTTAGATATAATATATATATATATATGTGTGTAGATATATATGTAGATATATATATATATATATATACATATATGTAGATATGTATTATATATATATATATATGTAGATATATATATATATATATATATATATATATATATATATATATATATATATATATGTATGTATATATATATATATATATTAGGGTGTTTCATAAATTAAAAGTTTGGAAAAATTTTAATCCACATGGATCCCCTTGTTCCATTTGCTGAGGAGACTGATAAACCGAAGTATTAATTCAATAGTTTAAAGTTTACGGGTCCCCAGTTTGATGCTCTGGCAGATCATAAACGGAAAAAATTAAACAAAAATCTGTCAATGAATTTTTATTCAACAAACGAGTACCATTTCACTACACATTTTCACAAAGATACAAAAAACATAACCACTTCTTGCGAATCATTTGTCCATGAAATCCTTCTTGGTTTTATTCGGGTATTTCGCCCTATGCTGCATCACAGTTTTGAGCAAATACTGCTTCTGCTCTTCGTTCTTCGTCAGAGAACAGTTGAACTCTTTGGTGAGCGCGATGGCTCTTTCGGCCCGATCGTTGACGACAGAGATTTTGTTAACAGTTGCCGCTGCTTGCTTGAAGCCCTCTACTTCAGTCCACTCGGCAACTGGCTTTTTCAAGAATTCTGTGTCCAAGTCGAATGCATGGAAGAAAGCCATCGTCTTTCCTGTCACGAACTCCGCCAGGTGTTTCGAGGCAAGATTCCTGACGTTCTTCCCTTGGGGTCGCTTGAGTTCCTTTTTCGATGCGGGCTTACCCAAACTGACGACCATCTGAGCCTTTTCTTCATCTGCCACATCTGCGTCGAAGAACGCCATGGCAATAAGAGTCTCAGAGATGTACCATAGGTGTCGAGACATGGCTTCTTGCGCAGCGTTAACACACGAATATCCCGACATGGCAAAGGCTTCCGCGTCACGCAGAAATTCCAGATCAACTGCGGCAGCCTTGCTTGAGGTTGCAGCACGAGTCCAACCTCGGATGTAGACGAGGGACACGAAGAGACCTACGGCTGTCAGAGCTTCCAACTCGTGACTCGACATCTTGAACTGCTTCTTCAGTAGAATTACTTTCAAGGAGTAGATGGCTATCGCCATCCATCGAGCGTGATGGTAAGCGCCAGGGGCTCTGAGAGGGAAATCCACCACTTTTGCTTCTCCCAGGAAGATGAGAACCAACTGTAGCAGTTCCTTGTAGTCATCGCGCTGATGCGACGTGCTCACCATCCCTCTCACCAGCAGGACTGACTTCTCCCTCAGTTCCCTCATAGAGTCATTGACTTGAGCAAAATCGTACGGCCGCACGTCCAACCGGTCGATGAACTTCCATTGTGCCTGAAACCTCTTGAAAACGGGTATATCGGGGCCACTTGAAGGGCCGTATGCACGCTTGAAGACGGAGCTGAGGATGACTTCATAGATGTGATGCCGACAGGGGAAGTACATGAGTTCTCTGCCAAGACCTTTCTCAATCAGGACGCAGGCCCCGATATGAATCCCGGTGTTCGACGCTGTCGTGTCGAAAGACAGTCCCCGCACGCGCTCTTCCATCCTGTGTTCCTTGACCAAATCCAAGCAAACTCGCGCTATCTTCTCGCCGGTTCCGGACGTCACCTTAGGAACGCCGAGCAACTTCTCCTTGCCGTCGCCAGAGACGAGGACGGCGATCCGGTCAACGCTCTCCTTCCATTGCTCATTGTCAGGTAGGAGCTTACCGTCCCAATGCAAGACAAGAGGCTGACCAGGACAAACTTCGTCGGATTGATAACTTTCAGCAGCCACCTTCCTGAGAGCCTTGCGTGTGCGGTACATGGTACTGGCAGAAATGGACAGTTCATCCAAGTCAAAACCTAGTGATTTAGCCGCTGCAGCGTACGACATAGCTGAATCGCGGTACGAAATATTCAGCCGATCGTAGGTAGTCGTCACATCCTGTGAGATCAGATTCCTGCGTCGCTTCTTGGTATTTCCCTTGGAGGAGGATGGAAAAACTTCCACGGTTGGGTCAACGACATCTGAGTCAGTCTCTGACGAAGTTGAAATCACTAAAGCCCCCGTATCTTCTGCAGCTCCTTGTTCCTTCCTGGCCTTCTCCTGTTGTTCCTTAATCTTGTCCAGCCTCTTCCTTTTCCTAATCTCCTTATAGTGAAGCTTCATGTCAACAGGGCCCATGCTGCAGGAATTTGGATCTTCACGCTGCATGTCGAGAAAGTGGATGTCCTCCTGATTCTTCATCATTTCCTTAGCCTGTGAATGAGCAATGTCCATGATCTCCTTCGCTATTGCCTCCTTGAACATCGCCTCCTTCACTCGGAAGGACTCTGCTTTATGTGACTTGTGCTTCACAAGCCGGTCGTATTCCTTGAGAAGGGATTCCATCTTCCTCAAGGCCGAATCTCGACGCATCATGGGGATTCTCGCTCTCTCCCAAAATATGAGACAGGCATCCAGGCACAGGTTCAGGCATTTAGTACGTCCAAATTTTTGCTCCTTTTGGTGGTAAAAGTACTTTTTGAGTACTTGCAACTGAGTTGGAAGGCCACTTGATGTGATGTTCGCATCCGTCTGGCCAATAAGAAACACTTCTGTTTTCGCTCTGGTAGACACCTGGAAAAGAAAACAAACTAAATAATTCCACAGAAATAATTTCACATCGTAATTAATTTCATTAATTAAATAAAGAAAAGCAGTAACTGGGACTCGAACCAGTGTCATAGCCGTTTGGCGGCATCGCTCAAGTCGGCGTACACAGCACGCTATCCACTACACCATCTAGGGAGTGGATAGCGTGCTGTGTACGCCGACTTGAGCGATGCCGCCAAACGGCTATGACACTGGTTCGAGTCCCAGTTACTGCTTTTCTTTATTTATAAAACTGATACGTGTACACTACGTTCTCTTTGACAATTCATTAATTAAATAAATTTCAATACCGCAGTAAAATTACATTAATTAGTATCATAAATAATTACCAGCTTAGTTGTCCAATATGCAACAGACTAATTAATTTCATGTAATATTAATAATAAATATCACTACCACAGTAAAATGACAGAAATTAAATAATAATAAATTTCAATACCACAGTAAAATGAGATAATTAGTAGCATATATAATTACCTCCATAGTTGTCCAATAGGCTATACAACACGAACCGCTCAAGTGACGAAGAAAACCGTCTTCACTGCAGGCAGGCGAGAAATGAACTGACAAAAAGTCGTCAAAGTTGGGGACCTCTAAATGCAGCGCGATCTGGTTCAAACTTGCACAAACGTGTTTTCTTGTTCTTTAGAATACGGAGAAACGTGTGGATTAAAACTCCAAGCTCATTTTTATTTTACCCTATAGGTATGAAACACCCTATATATATATATATATATATATATATATATATATATATATATATATATATATATATATATAATATATATATATTATATATATATATATATATATATGTTAACACACAGACCGTGCATGGAACAAGGAACTCTTCTGGGAAATTAAATCCACTATAGTCCGAATAAGTAATGGTAAATGACAAATACCATAGTTTTTCTTTTTCATGATTAGCCCGACGTGGGCAACGGGTCTCTCGCAAAGAGTCCCATAAATATAGCTTCCCTCACCAGCTATCTGCAAAGCAGACAGGATCCAGCTTTGGGACATGGATCTAGGGTTTAAAGCACCTAGATCCCTACACTCAGAACCTCAATATAAGTAAAAGACTCGTTGCATTCACGTCGTGTTGAATAAATCAAAGAAAAAGGGGTAACTATTATATTTTTAGCCAAAAAAACCAAAACTTAAACCTCAACTGGGAATTGAGCGTCCACTTTTCAAGGCACGAAACATGTCCGTTTAGTATACACAAACTCAGAATGGTTCCCTGAGTTTTTATATGAAACACAGACCGTGCATGGAACAAGGAACTCTTCTGGGAAATTAAATCCACTATAGTCCGAATAAGTAATGGTAAATGACAAATACCATAGTTTTTCCTTTTTCATGATTTTAGCCCGACGTGGGCAACGGGTCTCTCGCAAAGAGATCCCATAAATATAGCTTCCCTCACCAGCTATCTGCAAAGCAACAGGATCCAGCTTTGGGACGTGGATCCTGTCTGCTTTGCAGATAGCTGGTGAGGGAAGCTATATTTATGGGATCTCTTTGCGAGAGACCCGTTGCCCACGTCGGGCTAAAATCATGAAAAGGAAAAAAACTATGGTATTTGTCATTTACCATTACTTATTCGGACTATAGTGGATTTAATTTTCCCAGAAGAGTTCCTTGTGCCATGCACGGTCTGTGTTTAACATATATGTTCTCAGGGAACCATTCTGAGTTTGTGTATACTAAACGGACGTGTTTCGTGCCTTGAAAAGTGGACGCTCAATGTCCCGGTTGAGGTTTAAGTTTGTTTTTTTTTTGGCTAAAAATACAATAGTTACCCCCTTTTTCTTTGATTTATTCAACACGACGTGAATGCAACGAGTCTTTTACTTATATAGAGGTTCTGAGTGTAGGGATCTAGGTTTGCTTTAAACCCTAGATCCACGTCCCAAAGCTGGATCCTGTCTGCTTTGCAGATAGCTGGTGAGGGAAGCTATTTTATGGGATCTCTTTGCGAGAGACCCGTTGCCCACGTCGGGCTAAAATCATGAAAAAGGAAAAAAACTATGGTATTTGTCATTTACCATTACTTATTCGGACTATAGTGGATTTAATTTTCCCAGAAGAGTTCCTTGTGCCATGCACGGTCTGTGTTTAACATATAATGTTCTCAGGGAACCATTCTGAGTTTGTGTATACTAAACGGACTTGTTTCGTGCCTTGAAAAGTGGACGCTCAATGTCCCGGTTGAGGTTTAAGTTTTGTTTTTTTTGGCTAAAAATACAATAGTTACCCCCTTTTCTTTGATTTATTCAACACGACGTGAATGCAACGAGTCTTTACTTATATAGAGGTTCTGAGTGTAGGGATCTAGGTTTGCTTTAAACCCTAGATCCACGTCCCAAAGCTGGATCCTGTCTGCTTTGCAGATAGCTGGTGAGGGAAGCTATATTTATGGGATCTCTTTGCGAGAGACCCGTTGCCCACGTCGGGCTAAAATCATGAAAAAGGAAAAAACTATGGTATTTGTCATTTACCATTACTTATTCGGACTATAGTGGATTTAATTTTCCCAGAAGAGTTCCTTGTGCCATGCACGGTCTGTGTTTAACATATAATGTTCTCAGGGAACCATTCTGAGTTTGTGTATATATATATATATATATATGTATATATATGTATATATATATATATGTATATGTGTGTGTGTATATATGTATATGTATATATATGTATGTTTATGTATATGTATGTTTATGTGTATATATATATATATATATATATATATATATATATATATATATATATATACAGGCACCATAGTATAGAATGATTTCAAACTTGCCCAGTTATACATTAATAGTAGTACAATACAAAAGAAGTAAAATATTGCAAAGAACTCACTTGTTTGAATTGTGCTTCATGAAGTTCAATAAGCTTGACTGTTTTTGTTGTTTTTTCATATCCAACTAATTATCGTCGGCAGTAACCACATGGACTCTAAATCTGGGTTTAACGATGATATGATGGCAAAGTTATCTACAAGATACTGTTTTTGAAAATTAAACCAATTATCATATATTGACAATATTGTCATGTACAGTATATCTGAAATTAACAACAGAAAGTCAACCAAAATATGCCACCACAACACAAGTTCATTTTCATAGCAAATGCCAAACTTTGCCTAACTGATGCCCTGCTCCAAGTCTCATTGCGTACACTACTAACCACTCTGAAGTCAGAATAACCGTCCATCTACCACAACTCTAGAAGTGCCCGCTAACTGCAACTGATTGCTGCAGTGTTGGCAACTCATGTTCAGTGTTAATAGTTGATTTCTTTGAAAAAAATAGCTGAAAACCACTGACTTAATATAGAAAAACGGTGAAAAAAAGTCGAGTACAATTTATTAGTTTTCAGTATCACTTTCTTTATATATTTGCTGTTAATTAACTGTACATCTCTCTGACTGTGTGAAGAAAGTAGTTAAATGTATAACAGTGTATAAAACTGAATGCACATTTTTATTTCCTAAAAAGTAAGTTAATTTTTAAGATGACTATATTCTAATAAATTGAAAAAATGTGGGCAATTATTAAGGAGAGTGACGCACGCCTTTCTAGCTTATGTGACGTCAAATAATAAAACTAAAGAAACATACTGAGATTCCACACATTGGGGGGGGGCATGGCCCCCCTGGCCACCCCCTGGCCACCCCCTGGCCACCCCCTGGCCCGCGCCACTGTTTACTGCTATATTATTTTGTTTCAAATTTCGCATCATCTGTCATTACAACCCTTAAATCTTTTGCTCTAGAATTTCTCTGAATTTCCTGTCCATTTGGAGTATAATATTCCATGGATTTTAGGTTTCCTCTTTTTCAGTACCGTTGTGGAGGTTGAACCCTTTTCCCCTTTTAGTTGTCAGCCCTTTTCCCCTGGCCTTTATTATTATTACTTATGTATTAAATTTATTTAGTTTGTGATAGGAATACTATTAAGTTATTTGTTATAGATAGGATTTTCATGGCTCTCTCTTTCTTTCCAAAGGAATAAAGTACCGTTTGTTAATATTTTAGCAAAAGGAATGAAGTACTAAATTGTTAATATTTTAACAAAAGAATAAAGTACTTGTTTGTTAAGACATTTTGGCAAAGAAATAAAGTACTTGTTTGTTGAAACATTTTGACAAAGGAATAAAGTACTTGTTTGTTGAAACATTTTGGCAAAGGAATAAAGTATTTGTTTGTTAAAACATTTTAGCAAATAAATCCAGCATTATGGAGAGATAAACCCCTAGAGGGTTGAGGTCCTTACTTCTGGACCTCCTGCATAAAAATTTTCCCTACAACCGCTCTCAAGGTCGTCTTCTCCAACATTATGATAGAACTGGAAAATGATCATTTTAATGTAAATAATGAATGAAACATAAGTATAGTACGATGAAATGAAATAAACTGCGAGAGAACAAGATCTTTTACTTCCTACCAGCTGAGTATTTAAGATATTAGTTATCCCTGAAAAACCCAACATAATAAGAATAGCTATAGACTGACCTAAGCATTTGCGGATATAAGGCGTATTGTTTATATATATATATATATATATATATATATATATATATATATATATATATATATATATATATATATATATATATAGAAGGGAATTAATGAAGCACTGAAATAAATCAACTGAAAGATGCAGAAGGACCAATCTCATAGGAACCAAGAACCACAGTAAATCTAATTAATATTAACCTAAAGTATCGTATTGGAATTGAAATTAATTTTTTATCTATTAATATTTATTATATTTGAAAATAAACTCATCTAGAATAATAACATAGGGTATTGTAATTACTTTTGATTTTATAATATATGCAAACGCCAAATTGTTAGGTTTATTAGGTTAGGATACATAGTTATTTTCTTATTATATTCTTCATTTATAGTTGTTTTGTTTTATGGTCTGCTAATTTTGCAGTTAATAAATATAGACTTGCTTATCTGTTCCAGTTATATTCATTTATATTTTGCGCAGTATTGATAGTTGGATGTTTATAATATTAGTTAAGAATTTATAGATTGAGTAAGTTAGGTAGCTAGGTGTTAGTAAATTGAGGCAGCAAATTCAGAGGCAATGACTGGGAAGTTTGATGGATGGGAGCTCTAGAGGGGGACTGTAAACCCTCACTTGATCTATTAATTTTTTTTTCCAAATTTTAAGAGGTGAGCAATCTAATTTAAGGTGAGAAACTGTTGGTGGTACAAGCCAGCAGTTGTGGAATTGGAGGTCTGGGCGGCGAGCCTGGATCCAACAACCATTGAAGGTGGGCAGTCTGGTTGTGTGAAGGCCTTAAAGTAAAAATTTCTATATTTTGTCTGGTGTAGCTGTTAGGTTAACCGATCCCACCACATAAAATAAGTGGTGCCCGAACAGGGACTTCCACTCAGAAAAGTAGGTTGTTTCTCCTGGTTGAGTTATATAAAAGGAGAGTGAAAGAGTAGTAGTAAGTTGGGTGTAGTAGTGTATAGTGAAGGTGTAGTAGTAATAGTAGTAGTACTGTAGTTAATAAAGTAGAATTCTTATAGAGTAGAAGTAAAATAGGGTAGCATCTTTAGAGATGCCTACCAAGGAGGAGTTAGAGAAGAGGTTGAGGGAGATGGAGGAGGTGTTGGAGGTAGAAAGGGCTAGGAATCATCAATTAGAGTTAGAGAAGGCGGAATTAGAGGATGTTTTGGGTAAATTGCAAAGTAGATAAGATGAGCAGAGTAAAGAATTGGTAGTTTGCCGTCAAGAGATGGAAGAAAAGATGATTGAGAATGGGAAAGAGATGGATGATGGGTTGAAAGATTTGGAATTGGATGGATTAAAAATGAGAATACCAGGAAGTGTGAATGAATTGCTGACCTTGGTTATGAATAAAGCGATTCAGAAACCTGAAAGGATGGGTGTTTGTAAGGTCCGCAATTATGCACGTGAGCTGAAAGCCATGAGGAGCCCGGGTGTTTTTCCTTTCCAAGAGGTCCTCATGGTGGTCAGCTCATTGTTTAGTATTGAAGTGTATGTGCATTATGGTAGTGACCATCTAGTTGTGTATAAAGATGAAAGGATCGAGGAGAAATTAACCCTGATTTTGCATTTGCAGTATATTAGTGGTGTACATTACAATTGGGTGAGTGAAAGGAAGAGGTATAAAAGTATAGTGCCAGGTGAAAATTTGGAAAGGGTTTTGGATGAAGTTAGAGCTGCACATAGAGAGTCAGAGGGAGAGGGTTGTATGGAAGTAGGTATGTTAGAGGGGCCATGGATGATACGTGACTGTGTGGATTGGATGAGGTTGAGTTCAGCCCTTCTGTTGTACCTGTAAGGGTTCCAGAAGGTCCTATTGAGCTTTACAGAGGTCTTGTGGATACAGGTGCCCAAATCAGTCTGGTGAATGAGCAAGTGTTGTGTGATTTAGATGAAGAGAATGTGCCTGTATCCCGAGAAAGAGTGGGTGTGAGAATACGTGGTATAGGAGGGGGAACAGTCACGTCACATGAAGCTGTGCAGTTGAGGGTGGGATTAGGTGCATGTAAAGAGGTATGGGAGCACAAATTCATAGTCTTGAAAGGGGAATCAATGCCTTGGGATTTTTTACTGGGAATTGATTTCCTTGAGAATATGAACTTGAGTGTGATGTTGGTCAGGGCTCTGTAATGAGAGGAGGAGAGCATATGGTCAGTATGGGAATGTTTCCAAGCACAGGTATAGATGCTGTGTTAGTGGGAGCAATTGAGTTAGAGGTGGAAGACCAGTGTGAAGTGTTGAGAGCAGTGGTGTAGTGCTGTGGGAACGGCGTTCCCTTACTTTTTTTTGGTCGACGGAACGGCGTTCCCTCACTATTTCAAATAAATCCGAACTTACAAATCTCTAACGTCATGAAATTTTAATTCCCACCCCTAGAAGAAATATGAGAAAGAATCATTAACTGCTTCATTTCTTTTAGCTTCGACTGAGGCAATGCTAGCCTATAAAGATCTGGTGAAACAGTCACCACGGCGTACCAGTTGTTAACTTTTTTTAGTTAATCATTCCAGTTGTTAGCTATTTTTATTGATCGTACTGGATGTCGTATATCTAATGACACTGGAAATACTGCATCTTCAACCTTGGAATATATCCTAATATCCAATGCATATGACCTCAAAATATCCCTGAAATTGGTCAGATTTCAAAAGATTTCCCGGGGGGCTTACAGTGCCCCCGGACCCCCAGCTGTATGGGCTCGCCGCGCTCGCCATTGTCCCCCCCCCCCCCGCATCTGAGTAACACTTTCAAAATGCGTTCCCTCACTTCTTTATTTAGCACTACACCACTGGTTGAGAGATGAAGATATTTTAGATATGCAAGACTCAGATTATTGCAAGAGGGAGATGAGGTGATATGCAAATTGAGAGAATATGTGTGTAATGGTAAAGATGTGAGAGAGTGGTCAAAAGAGGTGGAAGAATATAAAAGGTATGCAAAAAAGTTGGTTGTATGGATGGGAGTGCTATATTATATGAGGGTAAATAAGGTGGGTAAGACAGAGAGTGTGCCAGTGATGACATTTGAGGGTATGGTAGGATTGGTTATCATTACACATAGGATGTATGGGCATGTGGGAAAAAAACAAGTTATGGGAGTTGATGAAAGGAATGGTTTTCCACCCTAGGCTGGGACTGGTGGTTGGGGAAGTGGCAACTACCTGTGAGAGTTGCCAAAAGCGAAAATACCAGT
Organism: Bathynomus jamesi; assembly: GCA_023014485.1. Lineage (NCBI taxonomy): Eukaryota > Metazoa > Arthropoda > Malacostraca > Isopoda > Cirolanidae > Bathynomus > Bathynomus jamesi. The sequence goes on from JAJOZX010010635.1 coordinate 20,583, forward strand.
CCCAGTATAGTTGCCCCCCAGTGCGAAATATTGAAGTGAAAGAACCCTGGGAGATTGTGTTGTTTGATATTGTGAGTATGCTGAGAACGAGTAGAGGGAAAGTTGGAATATTAGTAGGGGTCGATCACAAGAGTAAGTTTGTGTATGTTGCTGCGTTAGAGAATAAAACAAGTAAGCATGTTGCGAGAGTGATGAGAGATAGTATGTTGCCAATGATGCTTGGAAGGCCGCGTAAGTGTTTAACAGATAATGGGCCTGAGTTTAGGGGTGCTAGTTTTGAGAATGTTGAGTGAGAATGGGATAGAGCATGTCAGAATAACTCTGTATATGTCTGCTTCGAATGGTTTGGCTAAGCGGACGGTGAAAACAATAAATGAAATGCTACGTGTATGTACTGAGGAAGGGGCTGAGTGGGATGTTGAATTGGCAAGAATTGCTTGGTGCTACAATTCGACATACCACTCGGCCATTCAAACTTCCCCAAGAAAGTATGTGTCTACATTTGGAAGGTCTGTGCAAAAGGATGTACGATTAAATGAGAATGCGTGATAGATGGAGAGAGGCTGGTGTACATTTTCGGTCATTTGGTGTTGGTGAGCTTGTTTTGAAAGAGGTGCATGAGATTGGGAGAAGGAATAAATATAAGTTGGCGCAAAAGTTTGAGGGTCCATTTGTGGTGAAAAAGGTATGCGAGAATGGGGTAACATATGTGATAGAGAGGGAGCAAGAGAATGGACAGTGTGAAGAAGTAAGAGCACATCATCGGCAGTTACGCAAATGGCGAATACCTCCGGAGTACATCATATGTCATCCAATGTATGATATGTGTGAGAAGATGGAACAAAAGAAAGCACTAGAAACCAAGAACATGATGGGAATCCAGGGTGAATGGATGGATGCAGATCTGGAGTTCTTGATTGTGTCAAAGCGGGTGAAAAGGAAGAAAAAGGTGAGAAGAAAGGGAATGAAAGGTGAGAAAGCCAGGCAGATAGGTGAAGTACTTGAGCTGAAGGACTCCCAGTTTGACTCTGGAACAGCAGTGGGTGAGGCTGAGTTGGAATGGGATGTTCGGGACTTTGGTGGTTCTTGGTGCCAGCCTGGACCATCCGGCAAATTCTCTTTCGAGGGTTTTGGGGTTCCAGACCTTGAGGACCTTTCTTTTCTGGGATTTTCTGAGGGTGGAGGGGAAGAGCGGAACAGGGGAAATCTCCTTCACTCTGAAGTAGAAAGATTGTGCCAGGGAGGGGGGATTAAGAGTGTGGAGTTTGAAATTCTTGAGAGTGAAAGGGAAAATGTATGTGAGAGAGAAAGGAGTGTAACTGAGCAAAGTATTGTAACTTTAATGGAAAGTGTGAGGGATGAATGGGGAGTAGATAGAGGAGAAGGAAGTATAAATGAAAGAATGACGAAGAGAATGAATGTAATTAATTTTTGTGAGGAAGTGAGAATGTTATTGCTTGAGATAGAAGAAAACATGCTTAATAAAAGTTTAGATGTAGAACTAACTAGTAGTACAGGGTGTCCCAGAATTAACTATCTATTTCAATGAAATCGGACAAATTTTTTAAAAACACACTTTTATTTATGTTTATCATGTTTAATATGTGTTAAAAATGTATAAATTTCTAAAAAAATTTCATAATTTTATTTTCATAATTTTTTCATTATCTGGTCCAATGAAAGACCGTCTGAAGTCATAGAATGGCAAAGAGACTCTCCAAAAGTTAACGTGTGGCTTGGAATGACCAAATCCAAAATTTATGGTGCTCCATCTTGTTGAAACACAACATTATCAAGAATGCCATCATCAAGAAGCTGTGGTTCGAGAAACTGCTGAAGCATATCAAGGTAGACGGTACCTGTTACAGTTGCTTCCGCAAAGAAGAATGGGCCATAAATTTTGGATTTGGTCATTCCAAGCCACACGTTAACTTTTGGAGAGTCTCTTTGCCATTCTATGACTTCAGACGGTCTTTCATTGGACCAGATAATGAAAAAATTATGAAAATAAAATTATGAAAAAAATTTAGAAATTTATACATTTTTAACATATTAAACATGATAAACATAAATAAAAGTGTTTTTAAAAAATTTGTCCGATTTCATTGAAATAGATAGTTAATTCTGGGACACCCTGTATTAGAGAAGATATTAGAAGTAGATGGGTTAGAACCAGTGGTGTAGTGCTAAATAAAGAAGTGAGGGAAAGCATTTTGAAAGTGTTACTCAGATGCGGGGGGGAACAATGGGGAGCGCGGCGAGCCCATACAGCTGGGGGTCCGGGGGCACTGTAAGCCCCCGGGAAATCTTTTGAAATCTGACCAATTTCAGGGATATTTTGAGGTCATATGCACTGGATATTAGAATATATTCCAAGGTTGAAGATGCAGTATTTCCAGTGTCATTAGATATATGACATCCAGTACGATCAATAAAAATAGCTAACAACTGGAATGATTATCTAAAAAAAGTTAACAACTGGTACGCCGTGGTGACTGTTTCACCAGATCTTTATAGGCTAGCATTGCCTCAGTCGAAGCTAAAAGAAATGAAACAGTTAATGATTCTTTCTCATATTTCTTCTAGGGGTGGGAATTAAAATTTCATGACGTTAGAGATTTGTAAGTTCGGATTTATTTGAAATAGTGAGGGAACGCCGTTCCGTCTACCAAAAAAAGTAAGGGAACGCCGTCCCCACGCGTTCCCACAGCACTACACCACTGGTTAGAACCATAGAGAAAGTTCAACAGTGTTTAGGGAGTGGTGGTGATAAGTAGTGGTAGTGATAGTATAATTCTGTAGATACAATAATAGTAATTAAATATAGAGTGGTAATGGTAATGTAGTATAAAGTATTGTTGTAGTGCCCTGTAGCATAAAAAGTAGTATAGTATGATACGTGAGAGAGCGAGTGGTTGGAAACCCAACAAGGTGGCAGCCTACAGTTTTGGGGCCAGAAGCTGGGCTGTATATGAAGGAGGAAGGTGTCTGGGTGAGTTCCGCAGATCTGCTGATCCCGGCTCTGGTTGTTTGCCACCCTGCAGGTTTCAACCTCATTCCTTGTAAATACATGTGTGTACTGTGTATATCATATTATGATTCCATGGTCACACTTGTCGAATGATTTAGCAATGTCTGTGTATAGTACATCATAATTTTCATTACTGTCAAGTGTATCAATAATGTTGTTGTAATGTTCCATTAGTTGTGATAGGCATGATCTGCCTGACTGAACCAAAACCCATATTGGTTATCATTGAATTTTTTCTGAGTTTCCAAAAAGTCATAGATTTTCTGTCTAACTATTTTTTCAAATATTTTAGTGAGATGAGACGTAAGCGACACTGGCCTATAGTTTTTGGCCTCGGATCGATCCCCTCCTTTATATATTGGGACTACGTTCACGCTCTTCAGGATGCCTGGTATTTCTCCCATGTCTAGTGATCGTCTCCATATCCAGTATAGGGGCTCAGCGATTGCATTCTTGCAGTTTTTGTTCAGTGTGGCATTCCATTTGTCCGGTCCTGCCACTGAGTGTGTTTTAGTTTCCCTATGGCTTGTGTAATATCTGTCATAAAGTCGAAATCCATTATACTTTCCCCTTGTCGTTCTTCAAAGAACGCGTTTCTATCGCATATCATTTTGTCAGTTTTTGGGATACTGAAAGATGATTCATACTGAGCTCTTAATATTTCAGATACTTCTGTTGGATCATCAGATAAAGCATTGTTCTCATTTTTTAAAGGTCCGATAGTCACATGGTTTTTTGACATTTTGCAAAATTATAGAAGTACTTTGAGTTAGCCTTTATTGCTTCTATAGCGTAGTCGTCTTCTTTTTCTGTATGCTTCTCAATTAGTTCCTGTATGACGTCATTGACACTTGGCAGTTTATCATTTAATATTTTTCTGATGTTATCTTTACAGTTACTTAATTTTGCAGTCACTCTTTTTCTCTCGAAACAATGCCCTCTTTTGTCTCTTGAACCTGCTTCTCTTTCCTCTTTGTTGTATTTTTGGGACATGTTTTTCGACAATTTCTAACATTTTCTCCTAACGTCATAAGCATCTCCTCCATTGTCTTGGCCTCGAAAATGGTTTTCCAATCTATTACTTCCATGCTGGATGTAACATCTTCCCAGTTTATAGCTTTGGAGTGAAAATTAAAAATTTCAAATTCACTTATTTCTGTTGTGTGTGTTCTTACCTTTCTTGTTGCCTTTATATTAGTTATTTCAATGATGTTGTGGTCCAATATCATAGTTGGGGATATTTCTACATTATCAATTAGATTACTGTTGTTTGTGAATACAAATCTAGGCAGTTGTTTTTTCTTGTGTTTTCTGTTATTTCTTGCATTAACATAAATTCATCAGCTAGAGCTAGTAGCATTTTTACCTGCTCCTGGTCTTCTTGTATGCCCTTTTGTCCTGGTGTATACATATATTTTTTCCTATCCTTTTATATTTCATGAATGGAAAATTAAAATCACCACAGAGAAAAATATTTGGGTTGGAGAGTGTAGCTCCTTTACCCAGTTTCTTACCTCTGTAATGGAATCTGAAAATTTTGAGGTTGGCGTGTTTGGGGGTCTGTACATTACAATTAGTACCATATTTAATTTTTCAACTTTTGCTGCTACACATTCTACGTAGCTGTTTGAGGTACTTATAGTCATTTCTGCCATATGCCTTTTGCATGTGTAAGTAAATAGCACATCCTCCTTTACGTCTCACTGTTCTGTCAGCTCGGAGGATGTTATAGTTGTCAATTTGTATTTCTTTTTTGTCAATACAGGACTCGCAATTTTCACAGTTCGCCTGGCAGTCCTTTAGATGAGTTTTCGTGAGGCATGCAAAGTCTGCTCCGGCTTCTTGCACGAGTCCTTTCAGGTATAAAACTTTGTTCAGGGAATGACTTGATTTAAGGCCCTGAATGTTGGCAGCGGCTAAGATTATTTTTATTTTTTCTCTATCATTTTCGCATACAGATGGTTCTGATTTGTTTTCCAATGGGGGTGCCAGTTTCGTTGCCGTGTGGTCCTCTGAGAATTTACCTCTTTTTATCTTTGTTGGTACCTGTTGTCCCGATAATGCATGAAATGCCTTTGTGCATGCCTTCTGTCTGGCTCTCGGATTCCTATATTTGTCAGCTGATTTTGTAATTGCTGGATAGTATTTAGCAGCTGAATTATGTTTGCTGCATCTAAAAAATTAGCACTCTTCTTTGATGTTGGTTTTTCCTTTTCACTGGTTGCGTTCCTTTGAGGGTGGTGGTAACGGCATTTTTTTCTGTATTTGCAACTCCCATATCTTGCTTAGGTGTTGCAGACTGTAAGATGGTGGAACTTGCATTTCTTATCAAATTTGCAGTATCCACTTGTGTAATGCGTGTTGCATAATGTGGGATCAGGCATGGATTAACCATTAAGCAAAATAAGCACGTGCTTAGGGCACCAAGGGAAGGGGGCACCACAGAGAAAACTTTTTAAAGTATAAATAAAGTTATAAGTAGGCAACAATAAGCATTATTTTGCATCTTTTGATCCATGTATGTTGAAATGCTATGTATCTTCAAGGTTAGAAAGCAATGGAATAAAAGATGTTTTGTTTCGTACAAATAATATTTCTTCATTAGAATTTCTTTTTTCAAAAATTGACCACCAACATCGATTTCTGTAGAAAGAATCTTTTTCAATAAATTTTTGGATTTGCATTTTTCCCTTATAAGTTTTTTAAAAAATAAATAAAAAAGTGTTGAAAATTTGCATTTTTCCTGTTGCCCTAGTTATAAGTAAATAATTTGCTTATATTGCTTACTGCTATTTAGTGTTAAATAAATAAAATTAAAAAACAGGTTATATTTAATATAGTTGTGGGGTCTGGCCTGGGGGATGGCCTGGAAGAAAACTGAATTTTTAATCTATTATTTCACATTCAGCACTTATTGAGTCTTAATGTCTTGTCAGTTAGACAATGGAAGGGTCGAGGGGGAACCATTGTTGGGCTGTGCTTAGGGCATCAGTTAGCCTTAATCCGGCCCTGTGTGGGATGTGCATATACGGGGCTCCAGTAAACCTTAGCCCCCCTCCCCCGCCCATGGCCTAAACCAGGCGTGGGCAACCATTGGCACGCCAACGACTTTTTTCCGGCACGCGATTTCCCGGGCTCACCTTAAACAAAATTAAAATAAATAAATATCCAAATTCTTCGCTGAGTTTTATATTTTAACTTAATGTTTTCTGCTAAAAAATGGTAAAGATTAACTTTTGCATCAATGATTTGACGATTTTGGCACGCTCACTTAAAAAGGTTGCCCACCCCTGGCCTAAACCATTAGAAGTACAGTAAAACTAAACATACCTTACAAAAGAGAATTTGATCCTGCATTTAATGAGAAACAATTAAAACTTGGTGTTCCCGCCATTGGCTTCCAAGACAGCCTGAATTCGCTTTGGGTAGCTTGCCAAAAGTGACGTCAATAGATCTTGATCGTTACGCAAATTTGCTAAAACAGTTTCAATGTGTTGCGTCATTATATCCTTCGAAAATCGATTTGCTGCAGGTTCTTGAAACAAGAGACATTCAACCTTGTCCTTTATAACTGATCCAATGTGTTCACAGACGTTCAGGTCAGGAGAATTTCCTGGCCATTCTTCATTTCCAAAGAAATCGATCTCATGGTTCTGCAACAACTGTTGAGTGGCTAATGCCTTAAAGCAGGGGGCCTTATCGTGCAGAAGTGTGACCTCATCGACATTCATAACATTGTTTGCGTTTCTTAGAAAAGGAACGACATGCTGGGATAGAATAATATCACGAAAATACTGTCCATCCCAACTCTGACCATTTGGCTTCAGCACCGACATGAGCTTCTTTGCAGTGAACACAACAAACACACCAACACAGTCTGGACTTTTTAATAATTCGCGATAATGTTCATTGTCATCGATTTCATCTGGTGTTGTGGCCCAGACTCGATCATCTTGGTAGTTAGGCCGACGTGTTACGTAAACAAAAAATTCATCGGAGACAGCTAAATGCATGAAATCATCCACATCCCAATCTTCAAGATAATGGGCAAACCACATTCTGTCATCGATGTTAAGTTGAGTTTTTCTTGGCTTTGGAAGTTCATGCCAAGACTTTAAACCTTGCCTATGACGGTACAGTCGAATGATCTCACCACTAACGATCTTTCCTCTCAACACTTCGATCTCTCTAGAAAGTTTAGCACAGCTGTTTTTCCGCTTACGTGTACCGCTTTCAATGATGTCCTTTGTTTCCTGAGAGAATGACAAATTTGGGCGCCCAGATTTGGTTGTATCCATTTCACATTCATCCAAAGTTTTATTCCAATTTCTTTTGACGAAGTCCTCACTTCTTCGCAACTTTTTGGCAACCCACGAACGTGTTATAAAGGTGGCTCCAGCATCACGAGCTTCCCGAAATGTTATTGCTCGTATGCGATCTATCACACGTTGCCTCTCCGAATCACCAATTAATTGAGAAGCCATTATATTATCACTTTATCAGCTAGAGTAATTTTAATACCTGCAATAAATAAAGAATTTTATATATTTTTATAGTCACTAAAAACTATTTCGATATAAGTAAACATGTAAGCTGCAAATGGGGGGGCTAAGGTTTTTGGAACCCCTTATGTATTGCCCATCCCGATATCTGCAGTTCCCTTTTGCATAGTATTTACATAACGATATTTTCTACGCGTCTGCTTCTTGTTTTCTTATTATTTTCAAAGTTCTTAATTTTGGCATTATCATTATTTTTCTTTGGCTGTTTATTTTCTACGTTTTTAGTTATCTTTTTATCATTTCACTCGTTAGACAGTTTGACTACTTCGCAATTTTTACTTATTTTTTCTTTCATTTATGTCTTCCTTCTGTATTATATTGTTTATATTGTTATTCGTTATTAAATTATCGTTCATTATTATGCTGTTATTCATTATTTCCTCTCTCTCATCCACCCAGTTTTTCGTTGGGACATTTCTGGACCCTTGTGTCCCTATTATTTCATTCTTTTTTGTAACATTCAAGCCTGCTATCTCCATTTCTTTAAATACCGCGAATGAATTTACCATCTGTGTCCATGCGCCACATATAAATTTGATCCCCCATGACGTGTTCCACATTTGAGACAAGAGTTATTTCCCTATCATTCCAATTCATGCGTATAGTCTTGCAGTCATTGACAGAAATCACACCTAATCGCCGAGTTTTCCGTTGTTTCCAGATTATACAAATTACAGATTAAGTGAGAATGTGGACCCATAGCCATGCTATTTCTTAATTAGCTTAAAAAGAATACCCACACAAATTCTTTCTTTAATTTATTTATTTTTATTTCTATTTCTTTCCTTTCGATGGTCGAAGGTTTTCTGACCTTTGCGTTTTATGGCCTTTTTCCTGCCTTGTTTCAAACTTTCTCGAATGCCAACCATATTTCGTTTTGAATATATGCGTTAAAACTGATGATAAATTATGTAAACTGTATTGCACTTTCTTAGTTTTAATGAATTTCACTTTATATATTATATGCGCAGTTTCACTGATACTTTATACACTTTTGGGTGTAAACAGAATAAACCGTAGAGTAGTTTATTCCCTTTTGGTGTTAAATACAGAGAGAGACATAGCACATCCATTCATCATAAGGTACAAGCAAACATATATATGATATACTATACATCATGGTAGTGTCGTGTTTAACGTTCATAAACTGAAAAAATTAACAAAAACCTTTAATGAAGCAGAAAAACAACAAACAACTATCAAACAGGGTAAATCAGTTTGCAGTTGTTGTAATTTTTGGGCAAGTTGTTGACATAACCAATTGAATGCCCAGTTAGGTCAGTATGGATAGAAATCAGAAATAAAAATGGTAAAAAAATTTAAAAAGGTGGTGTGTGTGTATATAGGCCACCAGAAGGATGTTCAGTTAGAGCAGTGGTTCTTAACCAGGGGGGCGCGCCCCCTAGAAACAGGAATTTCTCTAATTGTATTTGTTATTCTCTTAACGAGAGCATGGGCTAATATTGAGAAGTTATTGAGAATGTTATTTTGATTGAAGGGGGGCGTGGAGGGAAGGACCAATTCCTAGAGGGGGCATGGTAGTAAAAAGGTTAAGAACCACTGAGTTAGAGGAATCCCCAAAACAAGAGAGGAGAATTGATATGTAGCAAATTAAATTATTAAAGAAATCAATAAGGTAGGTTCAAATGATGTAATTATTGTTGGAGATTTTAACTATAGATATATATAAATTGGGAAACATTACAAGCACCTGAAAGTAATGAGAACTTCCTTGATTGTATTATAGAAAATGGTGTAAATCAGTTAATTAAAGAACCAACCAGAGAGAATGCAATTTTAGATTTATTATTAACAAATATTGCTGATTCTATATATGACATATCAGTCTTTGAAACACTGGGTTCAAGTGATAATTTTATAATAAGATTCGAGGTGAAATTTGACTCAAAGTATACTAAAAATGCAGCTGAAATTCCTGACTTTAAAAATGGAAATGTGACGGAACTAGTTAACGAGTTAAATTGTATAAATTGGGTGGAGATTTTTGAGCTTCAAACAAAGTAAATACACACTATGTATGGGAAAAGTTAAAAAATAAATTAAAAGATGTCCGAAGTAAATATATTCCTCAGCGTAAAACAAGAATCAGAAATAACAGAACCCTGGATAAATCTGTCTATTAATTAAGAAAGGAATAAGAGATAAGAGAGAGGCCTTCAGCAAATTTAAAAGAACTCAAAATGAAAGGGACCTTGAAATCTATAAAAATAAGAGGCAAGAAAGCAAGAAACTTATAAGAGATAGTAAACGCAATTTAGAGAGGAACTTAGCCAAAAATTGTAAAGGAAATCCCAAAAAGTTCTTTAGTCATTTCAACTTGAAAAATAAATCTAATAAAAAATTGGACCCCTTCATGCTGATGACAAAATTACTGAAGAAGATTTTGAAATTACTGAGAAACTAAAGATATTTCTGCTCAGTATTTACAAAGGAAAATGTAAATACAATTCCAGATTTTACATTGGTAACACAAGAGAGAGAGAAAAAAAAAAAATATAATTATATATATATATATATAGTGGAGCTAGTTTTAGCCGTTTAAGGTGATAATGATTTAATTGTATGCAACGCTTGATTAAGGCAATGACTGACTGCTTTATAATGATAGGCTGGGTTAATTACTTATATTGTAATACAGTATCACCGATTGGAATGAATGGTTATTTGATTAGGTCCACCATACTATTGGCAGTGACCGGAAATGCAGCGAGGGTCACCAGCTTGATTTACGCTCAAGCAAATTAATGTTAAGGTTATAAAAGACACCTTATGGGTTTTGTAGTTTATTATGAAAAAATCCGTTATTTTATTCACTGTGATATAACAAAGAATTGACAGTAATTAATTGGTAGTTTTACGTTATGCTTATGGCATAGGCTTAGCTAATAAGATGAAATGTTAATAGCTTAATTGACACGTAATAAATAATGTAATACTCATCGATGGTATGTAAATGGCATGCGACATGTAACATTGAATAGGCCTAGTTAATGATATAAAGAATGCACGTGCGTTTGGTACATTGAATGGAAAAACATGACACTGATTAAGTAGGCGAAATGATTGCATAGATGCACATAGAATAATTGATGTGGCCTAATTATAATGGATTGAAATGCTTGCACAGTATCATTTATATATAAGAACATCATGTGATGTTAAATGATTACGTCAAGAGAATATTTAACACACAAATATGACTTGAACATAATGACGGACGATACGCGGAAACAACGGTATTGAAATGACACTTGAATTGGATGATAGGCCTACTGCGTTATTAACGGGAGTCAATGGACGCGTGATTACACACTTTGGGAGTATAGCCTACCGTTCGGCGGTAGGCTAATGTAGGTTTCAAGAGTACTTACGATATGATGTACTTAGCTTAGGGCGATGTAAAAACTTGAAGACGGGCTGAAGACGAACCTATTACGCAGATTCGAGCTGTCGTTGTCCGTTAAGCCTCTTGAGATGATGGATGTAGGCTTCGTGGAGGCCTGAGGTGATGTTACTTCTCGAGGTGCAGGCTGGCCTTGTGATATTGCGGGCGTAGGCCTGTGGTGCGGAAGATATCTCGAGGAACGTGGAGAAACTTGAAGGCCGACCCGGCAAACCGCAGGCCCGAAGTGATTCCGGTTGGGCCTCGTTGGATTGCTTCTGTAGGTGGTCTTTAGATCTTACGTGAAGACAAATTGTAGGCCCTGAAGAAAGTAGCGGCCGTGGCCCCCGGCTAGGGGCCGGAAAACGGCTGGTGGACGCGCTGCTCACGTGATGACGTGCGTACGAGTGAGTGAGAGTGAGTATAAAGTGGAAGCTCCTTTTATACCGTAGGCCTGTGACGTAGACTTCATGCCCATTATTTAAGACGCCTTGTGAAGGAACAGACTTTCCATTGTTTGTTAGCCCACGTGTGTTCCAAACTGCTCTATGGTAGCGTGGAAAGAAAGTGTGTGTCGATTTGTTGGTCTATTGCTTGTCGATCCGCTACAAGTAGTTCCCTCTCAGAGACGAAGGAACGATACTGAGAAGAAATACCATTCTGTTGGGAGACCTGATGAGGCCACTCCGAGATTTGACGCTTGGCCTGGTATGTCGTGGAATTCCTGACGCAGGAAGGAATGAAAGGTCGTCAGATGCTCGGAAGAGGAAACGCTGGTGTATGGGGTGGGGGTTCCGCAGGGGGTGGGGTGGGTGGGGTACGGCAGGAATGGGGGACAGTGAGGAGCGAACGGAGGAAACGAGAGGGGCGGGGGGACTGTGTTGGTGGTCGAATGCTGTGCCCGTAACTCGTCGCGTGGTGGTTCTCGTTGAGGTCGCTCCTGCCGCAGGGGGGACTTCGGCAGGAATGTGGAGCAATGAAGAGTGGACGAAGGAAACGAGGGGCCGGGGAACTGTCTGAGTTCGAATGCTGTGCCCGTAACTCGTCGTGTGGTTGTCGTCGTCGAGGTCGCTCCTGCCGAAGGGAGAAAAAGAAACGTCGTTCGAGTCCACGAGCAGCAGGAAGTAATCCACGGAATGATGCAAAGAGACAGTTGATGAAGGCAGGGGATCGCCACCCCTGTGCCTGAAGTGTTTGTTTTGCGTGGATGCATGTGTGCGCTCTGCTCGTTGATTGAAGAATGCTTTCTTTTTAGGCCTTCCCGTAGGGAATGGGGAAGGGAAAACCCGTCGTGCTTACGGAAAAAAAATCGCTGATGCATGAGGCGCGTCACCAGATTTATCGCCAAATGATTTACCGTACAACGGCCGAGACGGGACCGTTGAATATTTTTGGGCGAGGTGATGACGAAAGAATGCGCCGTTTGAAACGAATTTGGGACTGACTGCAGCGCTGGGGGGGTCGGGGGTGAGGGTTGTCCTGAGGCGTTAGGTGGTGAGTTTCGTGAGTCCCTCCACGATCCGTATGACGGCGGAGCAAGACCCAATGCCAGGTGTGGCTTCTCCAAGGGGTCGCCGCGCCCCTGCCGTCAGGAGGCAGTGAGACTCGACTCAGGGGGACGCACTCGGGAATTTGAAAGTTGCGGTGGTTGTGCGACGGCACATAACCGCGAGACAGTAAGGCATTAAAGTACCGCGCGGAACGAATATCACTGTTTGCAAGTAGGCCTAGATAATTTCACTGAATTTATGAAACCGTACGTACATAGAAATTATTTGATATGACTGCAGAAAATCACATTGAATTTATGAATACCGTATTTACATAGAAATTATTTAATGTGGCTGCAAAAAATGAAATGGTCAATAATAGCTAAGCACAAGGATCGCTGTGAATAAATAACGTAAAATAATTCGAGTCACTCCGGGGTTACACCAATTTATAGTGGAGCTAGTTTTAGCCGTTTAAGGTGATAATGATTTAATTGTATGCAACGCTTGATTAAGGCAATGACTGACTGCTTTATAATGATAGGCTGGGTTAATTACTTATATTGTAATACAGTATCACCGATTGGAATGAATGGTTATTTGATTAGGTCCACCATACTATTGGCAGTGACCGGAAATGCAGCGAGGGTCACCAGCTTGATTTACGCTCAAGCAAATTAATGTTAAGGTTATAAAAGACACCTTATGGGTTTTGTAGTTTATTATGAAAATAAATCCGTTATTTTATTCACTGTGATATAACAAAGAATTGACAGTAATTAATTGGTAGTTTTACGTTATGCTTATGGCATAGGCTTAGCTAATAAGATGAAATGTTAATAGCTTAATTGACACGTAATAAATAATGTAATACTCATCGATGGTATGTAAATGGCATGCGACATGTAACATTGAATAGGCCTAGTTAATGATATAAAGAATGCACGTGCGTTTGGTACATTGAATGGAAAAACATGACACTGATTAAGTAGGCGAAATGATTGCATAGATGCACATAGAATAATTGATTTGGCCTAATTATAATGGATTGAAATGCTTGCACAGTATCATTTATATATAAGAACATCATGTGATGTTAAATGATTACGTCAAGAGAATATTTAACACACAAATATGACTTGAACATAATGACGGACGATACGCGGAAACAACGGTATTGAAATGACACTTGAATTGGATGATAGGCCTACTGCGTTATTAACGGGAGTCAATGGACGCGTGATTACACACTTTGGGAGTATAGCCTACCGTTCGGCGGTAGGCTAATGTAGGTTTCAAGAGTACTTACGAATATGATGTACTTAGCTTAGGGCGATGTAAAAACTTGAAGACGGGCTGAAGACAGAACCTATTACGCAGATTCGAGCTGTCGTTGTCCGTTAAGCCTCTTGAGATGATGGATGTAGGCTTCGTGGAGGCCTGAGGTGATGTTACTTCTCGAGGTGCAGGCTGGCCTTGTGATATTGCGGGCGTAGGCCTGTGGTGCGGAAGATATCTCGAGGAACGTGGAGAAACTTGAAGGCCGACCCGGCAAACCGCAGGCCCGAAGTGATTCCGGTTGGGCCTCGTTGGATTGCTTCTGTAGGTGGTCTTTAGATCTTACGTGAAGACAAATTGTAGGCCCTGAAGAAAGTAGCGGCCGTGGCCCCCGGCTAGGGGGCCGGAAAACGGCTGGTGGACGCGCTGCTCACGTGATGACGTGCGTACGAGTGAGTGAGAGTGAGTATAAAGTGGAAGCTCCTTTTATACCGTAGGCCTGTGACGTAGACTTCATGCCCATTATTTAAGACGCCTTGTGAAGGAACAGACTTTCCATTGTTTGTTAGCCCACGTGTGTTCCAAACTGCTCTATGGTAGCGTGGAAAGAAAGTGTGTGTCGATTTGTTGGTCTATTGCTTGTCGATCCGCTACAAGTAGTTCCCTCTCAGAGACGAAGGAACGATACTGAGAAGAAATACCATTCTGTTGGGAGACCTGATGAGGCCACTCCGAGATTTGACGCTTGGCCTGGTATGTCGTGGAATTCCTGACGCAGGAAGGAATGAAAGGTCGTCAGATGCTCGGAAGAGGAAACGCTGGTGTATGGGGTGGGGGTTCCGCAGGGGGTGGGTTGGGGTACGGCAGGAATGGGGGACAGTGAGGAGCGAACGGAGGAAACGAGAGGGGCGGGGGGACTGTGTTGGTGGTCGAATGCTGTGCCCGTAACTCGTCGCGTGGTGGTTCTCGTTGAGGTCGCTCCTGCCGCAGGGGTTGGACTTCGGCAGGAATGTGGAGCAATGAAGAGTGGACGAAGGAAACGAGAGGGGCCGGGGAACTGTCTGAGTTCGAATGCTGTGCCCGTAACTCGTCGTGTGGTTGTCGTCGTCGAGGTCGCTCCTGCCGAAGGGAGAAAAAGAAACGTCGTTCGAGTCCACGAGCAGCAGGAAGTAATCCACGGAATGATGCAAAGAGACAGTTGATGAAGGCAGGGGATCGCCACCCCTGTGCCTGAAGTGTTTGTTTTGCGTGGATGCATGTGTGCGCTCTGCTCGTTGATTGAAGAATGCTTTCTTTTTAGGCCTTCCCGTAGGGAATGGGGAAGGGAAAACCCGTCGTGCTTACGGAAAAAAAATCGCTGATGCATGAGGCGCGTCACCAGATTTATCGCCAAATGATTTACCGTACAACGGCCGAGACGGACCGTTGAATATTTTTGGACGAGGTGATGACGAAAGAATGCGCCGTTTGAAACGAATTTGGGACTGACTGCAGCGCTGGGGGGGTGGGGGGTGAGGGTTGTCCTGAGGCGTTAGGTGGTGAGTTTCGTGAGTCCCTCCACGATCCGTATGACGGCGGAGCAAGACCCAATGCCAGGTGTGGCTTCTCCAAGGGGTCGCCGCGCCCCTGCCGTCAGGAGGCAGTGAGACTCGACTCAGGGGGACGCACTCGGGAATTTGAAAGTTGCGGTGGTTGTGCGACGGCACATAACCGCGAGACAGTAAGGCATTAAAGTACCGCGCGGAACGAATATCACTGTTTGCAAGTAGGCCTAGATAATTTCACTGAATTTATGAAACCGTACGTACATAGAAATTATTTGATATGACTGCAGAAAATCACATTGAATTTATGAATACCGTATTTACATAGAAATTATTTAATGTGGCTGCAAAAATGAAATGGTCAATAATAGCTAAGCACAAGGATCGCTGTGAATAAATAAAATAATTCGAGTCACTCCGGGGTTACACCAATTTATAGTGGAGCTAGTTTTAGCCGTTTAAGGTGATAATGATTTAATTGTATGCAACGCTTGATTAAGGCAATGACTGACTGCTTTATAATGATAGGCTGGGTTAATTACTTATATTGTAATACAGTATCACCGATTGGAATGAATGGTTATTTGATTAGGTCCACCATACTATTGGCAGTGACCGGAAATGCAGCGAGGGTCACCAGCTTGATTTACGCTCAAGCAAATTAATGTTAAGGTTATAAAAGACACCTTATGGGTTTTGTAGTTTATTATGAAAATAAATCCGTTATTTTATTCACTGTGATATAACAAAGAATTGACAGTAATTAATTGGTAGTTTTACGTTATGCTTATGGCATAGGCTTAGCTAATAAGATGAAATGTTAATAGCTTAATTGACACGTAATAAATAATGTAATACTCATCGATGGTATGTAAATGGCATGCGACATGTAACATTGAATAGGCCTAGTTAATGATATAAAGAATGCACGTGCGTTTGGTACATTGAATGGAAAAACATGACACTGATTAAGTAGGCGAAATGATTGCATAGATGCACATAGAATAATTGATTTGGCCTAATTATAATGGATTGAAATGCTTGCACAGTATCATTTATATATAAGAACATCATGTGATGTTAAATGATTACGTCAAGAGAATATTTAACACACAAATATGACTTGAAATAATGACGGACGATACGCGGAAACAACGGTATTGAAATGACACTTGAATTGGATGATAGGCCTACTGCGTTATTAACGGGAGTCAATGGACGCGTGATTACACACTTTGGGAGTATAGCCTACCGTTCGGCGGTAGGCTAATGTAGGTTTCAAGAGTACTTACGAATATGATGTACTTAGCTTAGGGCGATGTAAAAACTTGAAGACGGGCTGAAGACAGAACCTATTACGCAGATTCGAGCTGTCGTTGTCCGTTAAGCCTCTTGAGATGATGGATGTAGGCTTCGTGGAGGCCTGAGGTGATGTTACTTCTCGAGGTGCAGGCTGGCCTTGTGATATTGCGGGCGTAGGCCTGTGGTGCGGAAGATATCTCGAGGAACGTGGAGAAACTTGAAGGCCGACCCGGCAAACCGCAGGCCCGAAGTGATTCCGGTTGGGCCTCGTTGGATTGCTTCTGTAGGTGGTCTTTAGATCTTACGTGAAGACAAATTGTAGGCCCTGAAGAAAGTAGCGGCCGTGGCCCCCGGCTAGGGGGCCGGAAAACGGCTGGTGGACGCGCTGCTCACGTGATGACGTGCGTACGAGTGAGTGAGAGTGAGTATAAAGTGGAAGCTCCTTTTATACCGTAGGCCTGTGACGTAGACTTCATGCCCATTATTTAAGACGCCTTGTGAAGGAACAGACTTTCCATTGTTTGTTAGCCCACGTGTGTTCCAAACTGCTCTATGGTAGCGTGGAAAGAAAGTGTCTGTCGATTTGTTGGTCTATTGCTTGTCGATCCGCTACATATATATATATATATATTAGTGATGGATCGAGTGGTCGGTTTTTCACAACCGCGGTTGCGGTTGTCGAATTTTTTCCAACCGCGGTTGCGGTTATCATATACTAGGAAAAATGCGTAATTATTAACTGGATTTAGCCACTATAGTGCGATTTAGCCACACTTGGTACATAATATATACTAAATAGTATTTATTTAGTAAATACCTTATGTTGAACACAAGTTTTGCAATACACCGCTACCGCTATTTGTGTGTTGCAAAACTTGTGTTCAACATAAGGTATTTACTAAATAAATACTATTTAAATGAAGTATATTCTAAACTTATATAGCTATTATGAAAGAATAGGTCAAATTAATTAAAACCATATTTTGCACTAAGTGTGTTACCAGGATGAGGGACGAGGACCCATCGCACTGTTCATCCCACCTACCACTTTCCCCAGCCTCCACCCATTGGAAAGTTATGGATTATTATTCATTTGAAAAACTGATGTCAAACTTAATGACAGGCAGTGTGAATTTCAAGAATAATATTTTTGCTGCATTTTCACCTTACAACCGCAACCGCACTTTTGGAACGGCGGTTGCGGTTGCGGTTGTGAATTTTTGTGCGGTTGTAGTGCGGTTGCGGTTGCGGTTATTCGATCCATCACTAATATATATATATATATATATATATATATATATTGAATATTTGAGAGCAATTGACAGGTTAAACATAGATAAGTTTCCAGGGCCTGATGAAATTTATCCTATAGTAGTAAAGGAAGCAAAATATAGCATAGTCCAAGCACTTAAAATACTTTTCAACTGTTCAGTGATTAACAGCGAAGTTCCAGAGGACTGGAAAACAGAAAATGTGGTCTCACTTTTCCAAAAAGGAAACAAACACCTAGCTAAAAACTATAGACCAATTAGTTTAACTTCTATTATTTGCAAATTACTTGAAAGTGTCATCAGAGACAAAATTACAATATTCTTAGAAGGAGGAGGATTAATTACAGGGCCGCGTCTAGCCATTAGGGGGCCCTAAGCAGTATACCCATTTGAGGCCCCATCCCTCCATCCACCAACTCACGCCTTACTACATCACCTCAGCACACACACATACAAAAAATGGCTGTGTTAATAAAAAAAATTATGAAACAATTTTAATGAAACATTTGTGTCCAAAACAACAAATATGTACTTTCAGAAGACAGAAAAAATACTCATGAAATTCCTGAAAATTAGCTTATACATTATTTAGAATAAATGACACAGAACTATGTATAAAAAAATAATGCAATTATCAACTACCAAACAATTACTAACTCTACGATACAATCGTGTAATAGCTAACAGTTATACAGAACAGTTTGTATCTTCAAAATTTTTGCCTCCTAGATTTTTTCTGGGCGAAATCATCAATAACATCATCACATGAAATCCTGCCAACGTCCTGGTTGATGCTTATGATGCCAAGGTCACTGAGGCGATCCTGCCCCATTGATGATCTGAGGTAGTTCTTGATTAGCTTCATCTGAGAGAAGCTCCTCTCGGCTGACGCTACTGTCACAGGTAGAGTGCAGGCAATTCTTAGTGCAACCCAGAGATTGGGGTATAGTTCCTCCAGTTGCTTCTGATGAATGAAGGAGAGAAGCTCCAATGCAGTAGAGGAAGACCCCCTGAAAGCAAGGTTTCTCTCTGCCAGTAATTGGATTATACTTACAAGACGTGTGAGAACATCTCGCCAGCGTCTTCGCTCTACCTCTATTAATGACATTTCAGTTTGGTCAATGGTCCTCCCAGTTATTAGCCGCAGTTCCAGATCCTTCCATGTTGCCATGTTATCTGCATGTTCTGAACTATTTTCATGCCTTTCAGAAGCGAACCAACGTTTATCCAGTCTGAAAGTCCATCCGTAATTAGTTTGTACGACTTCCTTGAAAACAACTTGCAGCAGAAGCAATAAAGAGCATCATTCCTTCTAGAGTACATCAGCCAGCTTCGCTTTATTTTTTCCCCATTAATTAATGTTCTGTACATGTAATGGTGATGAACGCTTCTATCGTCCTCTCTTTAGGGAATGTGAAATCTGGACTAATTTGAAATGGTCCTCGAGACACCAGATCTGTCTTCAAGGCATCTGACAGGACAACTGGCCAGTCATACGGATCAAGCGGTGGAGCAGATCTTGGTTCTTGTTGCTCAGTAGAAATGCCTGTGTGTGGTGTTTGAAGCTGAAAGAAGATGGGCCACTGGTTGGTTCATCAAGATCTACTTCTACTGGTGTTTGAGGTTGCATAGAGGATGGTCCTGCTGTTGGCTCATGATGCTCATCAGGCTTTGCTGAGGATGGCTTTTCCAAATATTTCAGTAGTGCTCCTGAGAACAACAACATTACATATTTTGTTAATTTTTGCTAAAATACTGTTTCTTATCTCGTTTGATAACACAGCTCAACAAAAAAACATTTTTGTTTCGTTGCCAAGGAAATTCGTACGAATTTAGGGTATTTTGGGGTTGCTGAATTCCAAAATGAAAGTAGTTTTTCCGATTTGGCTCTAGTTCTTGAGATAATGAATACCCTCAATTAATAGGAAACGTAACCATAACGCGTGCATATGGGAAACTACCCGAACATTCTAGATGGTGAGACCGAATAAAAGGCCATTATGTATTTCATGTGTTTACTTTTGTATGATTTGAGACAATTTCAATGCGATTTGTAAGTAGGCTCCGCCTGAACATTAAATTTTTTGCATATTTACATGTTTCAATGGGGTACCAATTATCTCATAAATTAGAGCCAATCTAGCAAAACCGATGTCATATTCGGAATCAGCACCACAAAGTTACCCCAAAATCACTCTAATATGATTGGCAATAAAATGAGTGTTGACCAGTGTAATTAATTGATCTGTGTGAACAGAATTTGAGCTTGATGGTCTACCTAACCTGGTTGCCTGAACTGTAATCATAAGAATATACAAGTGGCACATCTCACCTGTGCTACTGGAAAGCTTCTCCTCCTCTATTTTCTTCTTTTTCCGTTTTTCAGCTCCTGATGGATAATGTCGTTTCATTTTCTAAGATGCACGAAGTCACATCTAGTTAACCACAACTAATCTGCTAAATAATAATAATCATGATAATAATAATAATTGTTATAATTGTAACGTTAATCAAATACATTCAAATAATCAGACCATTTAGGTTTTAACCAACAAAATTCACATTATCTGAAAAAGATGAGAAAATAATTAATAAACTTGGAAACATAACGAAAATAATCCTAGGTTTTAAAGTGTTACAAAATCTCTTAATAATTAGTAAATTAGTGAAATAATGTTTTTACAATACTAGAAAAATTAAGCATTTAGGAAAGTATAAGCATATAGTAAGAATAAAGTTAAATAATATAGAAATAAGATCTCACAATAGTTATTTACACACAACGACCAAAACGTTTCGTTTGTGTCCGTTTTATCACATTTGTCTCATACAAAAACTGTAATTAATACGACAATAATAATAACAATAATATTAATAACAACTTCAGCTATATTCCTATTCTTGCCCACTGAGCTATGACCTGGGAGCCTCTCTAGGGGCCTTCTAGTAGCAGCGGGGCCCTAAGCGGCCGCTTAGTCTGCTTATGCCAGGAAACGGCCCTGATTAATTAGTAATAGCCAACATGGCTTTCGAAATGGCAGGTCATGTTTGACAAACTTAATTGAGTTTTATGATAGTATGTTAAAACGTCTGGATAAAAAGAATCTGTAGATATTGTGTACTTGGATTTTACCAAAGCTTTTGATACAGTTCCTCATAAGTGGTTGCTTGTTAAAGTTAGAGCTCATGGAATAAAAGGGATAGTAGCAAATTGGATTGAACAATGGCTAGAGAAAGAGAACAGAGAGTCCAGTTAAATGGGACTAGGTCTACATGGAGCCCTGTTCTGAGTGGAGTCCCACAGGGGTCAGTACTTGGACCTCTACTTTTTATTATTTATGTTGATGACTTGGAAAGGGGTCTAAATAGTAAAACCTCAATATTTGCAGATGATACAAAATTGGGACAAAATGTAAGATCTTTAACAGGTGCCATGAAAATGCAAAAGGACATTGATAAAGTAGTTGCTTGGGCAGATAGATGGAAATGAAATTTAATGTGGAAAAGTGTAAAGTTAAGCATGTTGGTCATGACAATCCAGAATTTGAGTATAACATGGATGGAAGTTGGATAAAAAAGAAAAAAAGGAGAGCGATTTGAGTGTCATTGTGAATCATGATCTTAAACCTACAACTCATTGTATTGAAATTAGAAATAAGGCTAATGCTAGATTGAACCTAATGCAGAAACATATAGAATATGAATCGCCAGAAATTATAAGTAGGCTCTACACTTCATACGTAGGCCTCTTCTTGAGTATGGCATTCAGTTCAGTAGTCATTATTTAGAGCAAGACAAAGACAGACTAGAAAAAGTACAAAAGAGAGCCACAAGGATGATACCATGCCTTAGACACCTTAGTTACAAAGAGAGATTGGAGCATCTGAACATGTTTTTCCTAAAGCGAAGAAGGTTAGGAGGTAATATGATAGAAGTATATAAAATAATAAATGAGTTAGATAATATAGACTTCCACTCTCTTTTTACAAAGGATCACAATGATAGGACAAGAGGCCATAGCCTTGAGCTTTTTCAGCAAAGATGTAGATCACAGTTAGTACAACATAGTTTTTCAAGTAGAATAGTAAAATTCTGGAATAGCTTAGATGAAGAAGTTGTGTTCCCATACTTTGGAGACTTTTAAGAATAAACTAGATAAATTAATGACTGAAAGAGGTATTTGGTAATGACGTTTTACTGGAACTGGTAATGGTGTGGAGAAGAGGTTTGTGAACCCTTCCCACATATACATAGATATGTGGTAGAGTAAAAAATAAACCGAACTTTTAACACAATTTTTATTACATTTGTAATACAAGTTTTTACACTACACCACCTTCAAAGTAGGCGCCTTCAGCACTCAGCAGTGACACACTTTTGCCAACGTCCATACCACTTATCAAAACAGTCCTGCAAACCATTCTTTGTGACCTCCTTAAGGGCATTCGTCGCAGCACTCTTCACCTCTTCTGATGCAAACTGGCGTCCCTTCATCAATTCTTTCACTTTTGGAAACAAATAAAAATCTGCGGGGGCGAGATCAGGAGAGTAAGGAGGCTGGGGAAGCACAGGTATCGCGTGCTTTGCAAAATATTCATTGACGAGGAGCGACTGATGTGCGGGGGCATTATCGTGATGGAGAACCCAATTCTTTGCTCACCACAGATGAGGCCGTTTCTTACTGACTCACGAAGATGGCTGAGAATGCCGATGTACCCCTCCTTGCTAACAGTCCGACCTTCGGGAATGAATTCATAGTGCATTAAACCCTGGATATGAAAAAAGACCTCTAACATCACCTTCCCCTTTGATCTGTCTGCACGAAACTTTTGTTGTCATTGTTGAAAAAAGTGGTTAGAAATAACCGCATATATTTCCAAAGAAAATATAAACAAAATAAATAAAAATAAAAACCCTCGTTTCTAACCAACTAGTGAAGTTGGGTTTCCCTAATTAACAAAAAGAAGAAAAAAAAAAGTTTCTGGGACAAAGACAAACGGAGCTTTGGCCAGTCTTGAAAATTTTTGACCGCATGAAGCGGGCCCCTTTTTTCTCAAAAAATTAAAATGCTCGTGGTTACCCAAACCGGGAAACTGAGTCAACCTTCAAATCTAACAACCTTTAATTAAATCGTATCCTTAATTAATAACCACTGCAATTAATCAAAACCCATGTTTAACTAAATAGAGGCCTATCAGAACTAGGTGCAAGTAAGTTAAAGAAAATAACTAAGGTAAGAGAAAAACTAGGTACCTAGACGAAACTCGAACCGGGCTACAACGGCCCTAACTCAATAATTAAATGGCTGTTATAGCCCCTATTAAAACCTAAAGGCAATATAGCCCTAACTTAACTTAAATAAAACCTTCTAAACCTTAAACTTTTAAAACCAAAAACTTAAGGGCAATCCAGCCCTAGCCTAACTTAACCTGCAAAACCTAGGTCTGGGAAATAGCCCCTACAATAAATAACCTAGCAGTGTGTTAAACGATAACCTAAAACAACAACGAATTTAAAAACCTGGAAACTAAATGAAACTTATGAATCAGTTAGAAACTGAAAGGGTAACGTTCAACTGGCAACTTCATTTTTGGTAAGTCTAAATTAATTTTGATGAATTTAGCTTCACCATAGTTAGTAATCTGGCTGCTGACCAAATTTAACCTGAAACCACTGCACCTACAGTGAAAAAGTCTGTAGCTGTGTTGACAGTGTCTAAATAGGCCATTATTATTTCTATAATTACCGAGTCTATTTAAAGTAAACTTAACCTTAATACTACACCTAAATAAAAATAATATATCTCAATCTAAATAATAAATTTTTCAATAGTCATGGTGAAGAGGGTGATTTCCATGTCGATGACTGGCATTTGGTTTGTGGGTCTTAGAGAAAACACCGTGTAAGAGTCTGGTTTTATTATTATAGACCTTTACAAGTTTACGTAGATAATTAACTAAATGCCAGGGTCACCAGCGCCCAAATACTAGATTGGCATCCAGCACTGCGGTGCAAAAATTAATTTTAATAAAAAAGGGAGGACTGATTATAAAATCATCAATATGAATTTTGTATTTTATTGACAACAATTAATAAACTATATGCAACAATTATTTATAAATGCAAAGGGGATTTTTACCCGTAACAACTTTGACATATAAATGCGGAATTAAGTAATGGCACCGTTTAGCTAATATATAACATTCTGCAACTAACTGATAAACAAGTAATGGAACTGATATTAATATACAAATAATATGTTAAACAATAATAATAATAATAATAATAACCCATAATAGCCACAATGACAACCTTGTCTGCAAAGAGACAGACAAGAATACTGTAAGTGATATTTCAGAGAAAAAGAATAATAAAAATGGCAAAAAATTAATAATTAATATACATATGCTATATAGGCCCAGTAACCTGTGGATGATAAATTACAGTTGATTCTCATTGGGATTGTGTTAAGTTGAATGGGAAAACTAAGGAAGTATGTAGGCCACCTGCTAAGAAAATACATGAAACATAATAGGCTTATATTATAAAGTAAAATATACTAAGAAAATTAATAGGCAGGCCTATGCCTCTTCAATATAATAGAGCTGAGGTTAATCTAAAACAAAGGCTACGGTAGGCCTCAGCTAGGCTAGAGTTACAATTTGGCTTTTGTAGGCCACCTGCTAAGAAAATACATGAAACATAATAGGCTTATATTATAAAGTAAAATATACTAAGAAAATTAATAGGCAGGCCTATGCCTCTTCAATATAATAGAGCTGAGGTTAATCTAAAACAAAGGCTACGGTAGGCCTCAGCTAGGCTAGAGTTACAATTTGGCTTTTGCCTAGATAGACCTAACTTAGCCTAAGGTAATTTATTGTATGAATTGTACAGTATAATATTTATAGTATGAATCTTACAGTACTAATCACAAACACTATAAGGCTTGTTAATCTCTGCAGTATGCGGTATTGCATACAGATATGCAATAGTAAAGAATATAAACATTATAAATAGGAACTTACCACGAAGAACCTTTGCTTGCTGGCGCCGTGTTTTCAAATAAATAAAATGTGTGAACGGCGTCCTTTGTGTTGTTGTACATAAGCTTGTTTTTACTATATTTTACCAACAAGCCAAAATAATCCTTAAAACCAATTCATGTCTAGTCACACCACACTGAATGCTTAAGAATTAAATTTGATCACTGGACATGTTTAACTTGTATTTATTTATTTATTTAGATTTAAATATTTCACTCATGCCAATTTGTGGCAGTTTTCACTAATAAAAAATAATCTTGTGGTGCAAGGCACTACAAGTACTGCCCCCCAAAAACATGGTTGTCAGGGGTAAAAAAAAAAACACTTAAATGTCAAAGCGCACTGGCTTACGAATGACTCTTCCAGAACGAGTCATTGTTTGCTTTTGGACGGCAATATCCTGCAGCACTGGTTCTGAAGGCATGGATGGTGCTACAGGTGCAGTAGGGACATTGGGGGAAGGGGATTCTTGGTGCCTGTGCAATGGGGCCACTGGCTGGTTCAAAGACAGTTGGTTGCGATAATGAAGGAGAATTGGAAGAGGGATGATAGATTGTTGTACCCTCGGATGAGGTGGTGGTACATAGGATTTAGGAAGGGTAGATTGCTGTACCTGTATATGAGATGAAGGTACAGAAGATTGAGGGGATAGGTTGCTGTACCTGTATTTGAGGTGGAGGTACAGAAGATTGAGGGAGGATAGGATCTTTTGTTGGAGAAAAATCAAGGTATGCTGGTTTCAAGCGGTCCACAGAAACGGTTTCACGCTTGCCCACCTTGTCAATGATGAAAGTTTTGGGTCTACGGTCTAGCACAAGGAAGGGACCATCATAGGGACAGTGAAGAGGGTAGCGGTGAGCATCATGTCTCAAGAAAACATGTGTGCAAGTTTGTAAATCAGGGGAAACGAAGGTAGTTTGTGAAGTGGAAGTTCTAGGTGCTGTGGGACGAATTTGCTTCATAACAGAGCGTAATGTCTTGACATACGAAGCAGGATCACATGTGGGGTTAATGGGTGTAGGTGTGAAAAATTCTCCGGGTAACCGGAGTGTGGTACCGTAAACTAATTCTGCTGCAGAGCATGCAAGATCAGTCTTCAGAGCAGTACGAATTCCGAGTAGGATTAGGGGTAGCCTGTCCACCCATGTAGTAGATGGATCAGTGGCTCGCAAGGAACTTTTAAGTTGACGATGGAAGCGTTCTACCACCCCATTGGATTGCGGGTGATAGCTTGTTGTTCTGATGCGCTCAGTCCCAAGAAGGAGCATGAGTTCCTTCCATAAGGCCGATTCAAACTGGGCACCTCTGTCTGTGCAAATGGTTGCAGGTATTCCAAAACGGGAAACCCAACATGAAACAAAGGCATGAGCTACTGCAGAAGCAGTACAAGAAGTCAAAGGAACAGCTTCTGGCCATCTTGTGAACCTATCAATGACAGTGAGAAGATAGGTATAACCTCGAGAAGAATAGAGGGGCCGACTATGTCTAGATGTATGGCCTCAAAACGAGCCGGCAAAGGAAAGTACCAATTTCTGACTTTGTGTGTCGGTGAACTTTGGCACGCTGACATTGAAGGCAAGATCGAGTCCAATTGCGGATATCTTTGTTCATACTTGGCCATACAAACCTAGCTGCAATTATTTTTGGGTGGCCTTAATTCCGGGTGAGAAAGGGAATGGAGTTTAGCAAAAACAGCTCTTCGCAGCCCTTGTGGGACCAACGGTCGAATATGCTCAGTCGAGACGTCACACAAAATTTGTAAGTCTGACTTGGGTTCAACTGGTAAAGAGCGGACTTGCAACGAAGTGGGTGAATTAATAAGAGCTTGGAGGTCTGTATCCGTGGACTGAGCCTTAGCCATCTCTGAAAGGTTGATGTGAGAGTGTCCAGGGTCAGAAATTGCTGAGATGCGAGACAGCGCATCCGGCACAACATTCAAAGAACCTGAAATGTGTCGAATGTCTGAAGTAAATTGAAGAATAAAATCAAGGTATCTTCTCTCAGTAGGAGCATGAGAGTCTGATTGAGAATGGAGAGCAAATATTAACGGACGATGATCCGTAAAAATGCTAAAGTCACGTCCTTCCAGGAATGATCTGAAATGACGGATGGAGAGGTATATCGCCAGCAACTCTCGACCGAAAGTGCTGTACCTCATTTGTGAAGGTGAGAGCTTGCGTGAAAAGAATGCGAGAGGTTCCCAAACGCCTGAAACAAGCTGCTGGAGCACTCCTGACACGGCAACGTCAGAGGCATCAGTGGCTAAGTTCAGAGGAGCGTCTGGTTGAGGGTGAACAAGGCATGTAGCTTGTGCTATAGCCTCTTTTGCTTGTGAAAAAGCATTGGTAGCTTCGGGGTTCCACAAAACTACAGTGGATCTGCCCCTTTTTGATTGGCGAAGAAGAGAGGTTATGGGTGCAAGAATGTTTGCACACTGAGGAATGAAGCGATGGTAGAAGTTTACCATCCCTAAGAAGCGGCGAAGTTGCTTTTGAGTTTGCGGTTGTGGGAAAGACCTTATCACAGATACTTTATTTTCGAGAGGAGAGATGCCCTTCGAAGTAACCTTGTGTCCTAAGAAGGTGAGTTCATCTACAGCAAAGACACATTTTTCAGGGTTTAGCAATACACCATATTCTGCCAACCGAGAAAAAACTAAGCGTAAATGTTGAATATGTTCTGAGGGAGAAGAACTTGCGATGAGAATGTCATCGACATATGTGAAAGTGAAGGAGAGACCTCTCAACACTTCATCATGAAGCGTTGAAAAGTTTGGGCCGCATTACGCAGTCCGTATGGCATTTTTGTCATTTCAAATAACCCAAAAGGGGTTGTTATAGCAGTTTTATGTATGTCTTCAGGGTGTACAGGAATTTGATGAAAGGCTCGCACCAAGTCAAGGCGTGAAAATACTGTGGTGCCATGGAGAGCAGAAGTAAAATCGTGTAAGTGAGGAAGGGGATAGCGATCTGGAATCGTGTTGTCATTCAAAGCACGATAATCTCCACATGGACGCCAGTCTCCAGGTGTAGGTTTTGGGACCATGTGTAAAGCAGAGGCATACGGGCTACTTGAAGGCCGTATAATACCGAGTTCGAGCATGTGTTCAAACTCTCGTCTCACAATTGCAAGACGATCTGGAGCTAAGCGACGTGGGCGGGTGAAAACAGGTGAGCCTACCGTATCAATACGGTGGACAACAGAGTGTTTAATAGGGGTATCCTTAGAACAGGGTTGAGTAAGGGAAGAAAATTCATTTAGGAGCTGCTCTATAGCAGGTGAGCACTGTGGCAGAGAACTTGCCAATAATGAAGAGGGGTGCGCGGTAGGAGAACCAATTACTGAAAGATGTGTGGCATTATCAATTAATTGTGCTCTACGAACATCAACTAATAAATCATTAGCAGAAAGAAAATCAGAGCCTAACATTGGGGTATATACATCCGCGACAAGAAATATCCAGCGGAAAACACGTCTAAGTCCAAGAGAAACTGAAATAGAACGACGTCCATAAGTGTGAATAGATGAAGAATTAGCTGCACGTAAAATGAAAGGAGAAGGTCCGTTTGCACGGTCTGCGGCTGTTGCAGGAATAACACTGTATTGAGCTCCAGTTCAATAAGGAATGCATAGCCTGAAAGTGGATCATGCAAGGTGAACGTTGGACCAGGTGGTGCAGTAGTTTGTGAATCATTAAATTTTTGTGGAGGAAGGTTAGTATTGCTGTGGGAAGGAGTTTGTGTTGTATTTGAAGGATTAGTTGTAGGTATTAAATTAGTTGTGGTTGAATAAGTAGGTTGCAATTCTTTAACTTTACTTGCATACGTATGTGTTGGTTTACAGTGTTAAATGAGGTAGTTGAGTGCGTAGTAATAGGTTGTTGATTATTTGTGGTAAAGGTTGGGTTGGTTGAGCTAGAGTAATACTTAGTTAAAATTGAGGTAGAATTAGATGGAGTAGTGGTAGGGTTAGTTGAAGAAAGGATAGGTTGAGAGGCTGTAGCGTCAGACGCCTGTGACACCAGCCTAGTTAGTTTAAAGGAGGATTAGGAGTCCATGGACAAGGTGTGAGACAGCGCGTTGCACGATCTTTAAACTTTTCATGATACCAGCAAGGGGGGGTATGAACAGTAGACTGAGGTAAGGAAATAGGTTGAGAATGAGGCTGAGTAGTGGGGATTGAGGATTGAGGATGAGGTAAGGCTAATAGATTTGAATTAGGAGCAACCAACTGACCTGTTTGCGGTGGCTGTGGTTGTAGTAGAACGAGGCGTTGTCCAGGTTCATATTGGGAGGCTCTATTTGGACCAGAGGGTCGTCCTCGTCTTGAAGAACTTCTCTCTCGTTCCCTGTTGTTAGCTAGCTCTATTCGGAGAGCTTTAAATTCTTCTTTAATTGTTTGTAGAATTTCGTTGGATACTTTAAGACATTGTGCGGCCAGACTCTGAGTGTCGTCCTGCGTGGCACAGATTTGGGGGTGATGGGTGTGGTTATCTACTTGGCCAAGGTGGATTTCAATCATCATCTTATCAGCTGTTTTGGCCATAGTGAGGAGGTCTGTATCTTCTGGCATACAACGGAGCATTGGTCGTAGGGCAGTGGGGAGACCATTGAGGAAGCGGCGTCGCATTAAGGGTGAGTTTTTATCGTCTTCATTGGTCTGTCCAGCCAGGTCTTGCAGATGCCTCAGGAAGGCTGTTGGCGTTTGATCCCCAAGAACTTGGTCCTTGAGTAGAGCATTGAGTCGCTCTTCTTCTGATTGGCCGAGTCTCCTGACTAACTCGCTGAGGAGGCTCTCAAAAGCTTGGTCAGACGGAGGCAATAGAGTCACATCCCGCACTACTTTGTATACTAGTGTAGGCAGGAGGTTCTTTGTGATAAGGAACTTGGTTCGTGGGTCCGTAATTCCTTTTATCGCGAAATAATCCCGCAGTTGACTCACAAAGATTCCAGGCTCTTCAGCGGTGAATTGTGGAGTGGTAGGCTGATACATTGTTAGAAGGTCTGTTATAGGTGGTGAATTTGGAGTACCACCGTTGGATGATCCTAGGTTGTTGTTGTGGGTCATTGTGGCTATTATTTTGTTACAAGGTACTAAAAAAATTAAAATGTGTCAAAAACTGACAAGATTTCAACAAATGTTGTTGAATGTAAATAATGGCTTCAGGTAAGCTTGGTTGAGTATGAGACTCAATTGGAGTTATGAATGTCAATAACAAAAAGTTACGTAAAAAATTTTTTTTTTATGATGTAGCCCAATATTAGCAGAAAAATAGTCTGCGTATAGGCTGTTTGCAAAATATAAGTAAATTTGCACAAAAAAACTTTAGAAAACGCTGATTTTATAAAAAGGCAAAATAAAAGGAATATATTTTGCAATAGAATACACTTCCAGTACAGGTG
Source organism: Bathynomus jamesi (assembly GCA_023014485.1). Classification (NCBI taxonomy): domain Eukaryota; kingdom Metazoa; phylum Arthropoda; class Malacostraca; order Isopoda; family Cirolanidae; genus Bathynomus; species Bathynomus jamesi. The sequence goes on from JAJOZX010010635.1 coordinate 50,912, forward strand.
AGTGCTTAGTACTAGTGAATTTAATAAAATTATAGATGCAGACTGAATATATTGACAAAAATTGAGAAAAAACTTTTAGAAATTTTTTTTTGCATAAATTACGGTGTTTGGTCACTCCGGGAGGGTCACCAATTGTAAGAGTCGGTTTTATTATTATAGACCTTTACAAGTTTACGTAGATAATTAACTAAATGCCAGGGTCACCAGCGCCCAAATACTAGATTGGCATCCAGCACTGCGGCGCAAAATTAATTTTGCTAAAAGAAGGGAAGGACTGATTATAAAATCATCAATATGAATGTGAAAATTGCTCTGTATGAATTGGTCCACAATTAACCCACCCCTTATATCTCCAGTCTAACTGTAGAGTAGATTAAGTCTAGCCCTGTAGGGGTCAGCCTAGAGATTCAGGAAATGGTCCAGAGCGGGCAGATAAATTGAGGTCCACAGTAGGATTCCTCACCAAACTAGGTTAGGGCAATCTACCTTCACCTTTGTTAAGCTATGAGTTGATGCTGGGTCTTAGGCCACAATGTAGGCCTAATTTGTCTGACCCAGCTTAATTTAATGCGTTTACTTCTAAGTTAGAAACTAGAAGATCTAACTGGGCTAAAAACACAATTAGTCACTTACTGCTAGTTATTAGAGAGTCTCTTTTCTCCTTCCTGTATAATTGTCGAGAGCGTACTTGCTGGTGGGGATCTTTTTCGTTGTCTGTTCTTGTCCCTTCTCCAGTTCCGTCCTCTCGCCCCGTTCCTCGTTTTCGTTCTCCCTTTGTTCCACCAGCGTCGTCTTGGTTTTTTCCTCGGTTGGTTGATCGGTAATGTATATCTATTACCGAGCACGCTCTTGTCACACAGTATATAAATACTAGTGTGGAGAATAACTCTGGTGAGCAACCAATTGGTTTCATCCACCCAGTTATTGACATAAAAGGAATTTAATAATTGTTAGATTAACTACCTACCTACTCAGTGAACCATTTTCGTTACCTCCCAACTACCCACTCATCAGTTTTCCATATGAATTTTGTATTTTATTGACAACAATTAATAAATTATATGCAACAATTATTTATAAATGCAAAGGGGATTTTTACCCGTAACAACTTTGACATATAATGGAGAATTAAATAGTGGCACCGTTCAGCTAATATATAACAGTCTGCAACTAACACTGATAAACAACTAATGGAACTAATATTAATATACAAATAATATTGTGCAAATAATATACAAATAATATTAATATATAAATAATGTAACACTAATAGCCACAATGACAACCTTGTCTGCAAAGAGACAGACAAGAATACTGTAAGTGATATTTCAGAGAAAAAGAATAATAAAAATGGCAAAAATTAATAATTAATATACATATGCTATATAGGCCCAGTAACCTGTGGATGATAAATTACAGTTGATTCTCATTATGGGATTGTGTTAAGTTGAATGGGAAAACTAAGGAAGTATGTAGGCCACCTGCTAAGAAAATACATGAAACATAATAGGCTTATATTATAAAGTAAAATATACTAAGAAAATTAATAGGCAGGCCTATGCCTCTTCAATATAATAGAGCTGAGGTTAATCTAAAACAAAGGCTACGGTAGGCCTCAGCTAGGCTAGAGTTACAATTTGGCTTTTGTAGGCCACCTGCTAAGAAAATACATGAAACATAATAGGCCTATATTATAAAGTAAAATATACTAAGAAAATTAATAGGCAGGCCTATGCCTCTTCAATATAATAGAGCTGAGGTTAATCTAAAACAAAGGCTACGGTAGGACTCAGCTAGGCTAGAGTTACAATTTGGCTTTTGCCTAGATAGACCTAACTTAGCCTAAGGTAATTTATTGTATGAATTGTACAGTATTATTTATAGTATGAATCTTACAGTACTAATCACAAACACTATAAGGCTTGTTAATCTCTGCAGTATGCGGTATTGCATACAGATATGCAATAGTAAAGAATATAAACATTATAAATAGGAACTTACCACGAAGAACCTTTGCTTGCTGGCGCCGTGTTTTCAAATAATAAGATGTGTGAACGGCGTCCTTTGTGTTGTTGTACATAAGCTTGTTTTTACTATACAATTTTACCATCAAGCCAAAATAATCCTTAAAAGCCAATTCATGTCTAGTCACACCACACTGAATGCTTAAGAATTAAATTTGATCACTGGACATGTTTAACTCGTATTTATTTATTTATTTAGATTTAAATATTTCACTCATGCCAATTTGTGGCAGTTTTCACTAATAAAAAAATAATCTTGTGGTGCAAGGCACTACAACCGTGTTTCATTGCTGGTAATCTCTTTTCAACAGATCGGGGTCATGATCTACCCTGTCTATCAATTCTCCACTAACATGAAGAATGGCATGTACAGAACCATGAGAGATTCCGAAAATGTTAACCAGGTCATCAATCGTTTGCCTGCGGTCTTGTCTGATCTCTTTCCATACTCGAGTGATCATGTGTTCATTTCTTGCTGTAGCAGGTCTGCCTGCATGGGGATCATCATCCGTTGATACACGCCCTTCTTTGAAACGCTTATGCCACTCGTAAACCTGTGTCCGCGAAATGGTTTCATCACCGTATGCTTCTTGGAGCAAGTTAAAAGTCTTAGTAAATGTTTTACGAAGTTTGACACAAAACTTAATGTTTATCCGCTGATCGTGTTTTACTAAATGAGGTTGTGCGTCTTATTCATGACAGATACACCAACTGCCATTTGGCAAACAAGTCTCGACATGTCTACCAACATCCAGTGCGCATGCGCATTTCACAGCTGTCACTTTTACTGCACAGTATGCAAAGTTCGGTTTATTTTTTATTCAAGTGATACCTATGATATATATACAGTTTATTTTTTATTTGGGCAAATCTCATCACCCACACACAGTGATGCGATGTAGGGAGGCAGCATCTTGGGTTAGGGGATACTCTGTCTTTATACCCCCCAATTTAAAGAGATTTTTCTGCTGAGCGGTGCTCCCCATAGCACTGTGATGTATGAAAGACTCATTATGTTCACTTGCCTCATAGACACCTTTAAATGGGAGACCCTGAATGGGTGTACATTCAAATACTCTATACAGTCTTTACAGTCCCACCTACTCCTTTTATCTTAATTGTAGAGCTTGTATTATATTATTCAGGTTGTAGCTCCGTAAATATATGGCTATATAGCTGTATGGCTGTAAAGATAACCATGTGATGTCTACAGTTAGTATGGTAGTGGTATTGATGAATGATCCACAAGATCCAAAGTTTTGAAAATTAATGTACAGCTTGTAGATGTGTGACAGTCTGCAATTAGCAGAGATCAATTGGATCTTAATTTTGCATGTAACTGTATTTATGGTTTGTTTATATTAAGAGTGGAGACACCCAGATGGGCCGAAGGGCCCCTAGTGTGCTTACTATAAAATTTTTACCATGTTACCAAGAATACCACCTGGTATACTGATAACTAGCTACTAGCGTAATAATTTTGTTTTTTGCCCGTCGTAAATTGTAACATATAAACTTCTAAATAATATGATTTAAAAGGAATACCTACATAATATTGGAGACAAACAATAATTTTGCTAATATCGGCATTATAACTGAGATGTAGATTGTTATATTGTTTGCAAATAATTTTTTGGGTCTTCATTTACTTTAATAATATAAAGTATTATACATATAACTTTAAAAATGTCTGATAATGGATAATATCAGGTGCAAATATACGGTACTCTTGAATCAAATTACATATATATATAACATGTTGAAATATCAGGTGCAAATATATCCTTAATATTATCGTTATTATATTATTATCATATATATATTTATATAGCAATGGCATGATATAAACTTCATATAGGCCTACTGTACACCAGAAACATCTTTCACATACAGTACAAGCTACAATTACATTAATGATCTTTGGTAGACTTCAAGACCACAATTTCTTACTGTCAAGATACATAAAAATGTAAAACTTAAAAACTGTAATGCTCGCTAGAGTCGCTAATAATTGTAGCCATTCAGAAATTATACGATCAACACTCAGTGAGTTAGTAGTCTTGAAATATTTTGCTATATCATCTTCACATCATAACTTTTCCAAGTAATCATAAATACTTGAAATATTGTGGGTATATTAAAATAAGAAATAAAAAGTTTTTAGGCTAATGTATAGTGCCCACGAAATCTTGTTCTGGCACGTGTCATGTGTGATAGATAGGGTGGTCAGACGTCCACCGCCTTTTGAGCACTCTGTCCTCCATCCAGAGCCACCTTGAGCCGGACGTTAATTTGTCCTCCTTTTTGGGGTCTGGCTAAAAAGAATTATATAAATTACCTCAGGTACACCTAAAATAGCGGGTACTGAAGGCCATAATAACCGTTAACATATTTTTATTATATGTAGTTGGCAACACTGCTGATAAGCCGCATTTGTTTTCAATTTCATGACTACAAGTCGGACAGTCAGTCTGCCCAAGTAGTAAAAATGAGAGAGAGAGAGTGTTACAAGGAGTTACAAGGAAAAGAAGTACCTCAAAAGGCCTTGCGGCCCATACCGAGGAGGTACCAATGGCAACGGGTGCCACGGAAAATTTTCTACACACTCAAATAGTGTGCAAGATTTGGTCTAACCTTTTCTTGAAATGATCCACAGAGGAACTGTTCACAACTTCTGAAGGTAAACTGTTCCACGTGTCACAGATCTTATACGTAAAGTAATTCCCACACACACTAGTCCTAAACCGTTTCAAATCCAACTTCCAACCATTGTTACGAGTTGGGTTATCATTTAAACTAAACATGCTTCTAAAATCGACGTCGTTGAACCCGCGTAAGAGCTTGAAAACCTCGATCAGTTGACCGCGCAGCCTCCGAGTTTCCAGCGAAAACAAGTTCAGGGCGCGTAACCGTCGATTGTAGCCCATATGCCTAACGGAAGGGATTAACTTTGTGGCCCTCGCCTGCACTCGCTCCAGCTTCTCAATATCTTTCCTGAGGGTGGGCGACCAGAACTGCACAGCATACTCCAGGTGCGGCCGAACCACCAAGGAATTGTACAGAGAGAGCACGATCTCCTTGTTCCGAAACTGAAATTGCCTCCTGATATAACCCAACAGCTTCTGGGCTTTCTTTTCAACCTCTACGCACTGTTTGGTAAACTTAAGGTCGCTGCTAATTAGCACACCCAAGTCCTTTTCCAAATCAGTCGCCTCGATATTGTTCCCCAACATCGAGTAGTCCAACTTGGGATTGGCGTAGCCAATGTGCATCACCTTGCATTTACCCAAGTTAAACGGCATTTGCCATTTTTCGGACCACTCTCCTATCCTACCTAGGTCCGCACGCAGTTCCTCGATCGCTTCGGGCGTCCCAACATTGGCCCCAAGCTTGGTGTCATCAGCGAATTTGACGATCCGACTGACGATGCCACCGTCGATATCATTTATGTAAATGATAAACAACAGCGGCCCCAAAACGGAACCCTGAGGAACCCCACTAGTGACCGAGACCCAACCCGAACTAGCCCCTTTAATTACAACCCTCTGCCGCCTATTCCTCAGCCAGTTTTCAATCCACCTACCTGTTTCCCCACCGATACCCAGCGCACGCACTTTCGCCATTAGCCGGCGGTGAGGTACCTTATCAAAGGCTTTCTGAAAGTCGAGATAAAGTACAGGGTGTCCGAGAATTATCTGTACAATTTTTGGCTGTTATTAAAAGTCAACCATGAAGTGTAGAAATTCCAGTGTTGTCTCATTTTACAGAGAATCTCATTAAGTTTTTTCTGATACCACGTTTTGACAAGTTTTTTAGAAATGTACGCGGGTGACAGACATTGATGATTTAAAAGCAAGAATCACAGCTGCTATTGAGCGAATTGATGTGGATATGCTGCAGCGTACATGGCAACATTTGGAGTATCGATTGGATGTTTTGCGAATCACTAATGGTGCACATATCGAATGTTTGTAACAACGTTACTTTAATAAAAAAAACTTTTGAAAATACAGATTCTAAATAATCTTGTTTAAGAATTTTACGTGTGTTATCAAGAATTTTATTAAAAGATGAAATTGTACAGATAATTTTCGGACACACTGGAATTTCTAAAAAATTGTCAAAACTTGGTATCAGAAAAAACTTAATGAGATTATCTGTAAAATGGGACAACACTGGAATTTCTAAACTTCATGGTTGACTTTTAATAACAGCCAAATATTGTACAGATAATTCTCGGACACCCTGTATATCAGTTGCCCTACTCTTATCAAGTTATCATACTCACTCAACATGACGTGGTAAAACTCGAGCAAGTTTGTGAGACACGACCTATGCCTTCTAAACCCATGTTGGGAGTCCACAAGCAGCTTGTAGGAATCCAAATGGTCAACGATCCTATCCGCTATTATTCCCTCTAATAATTTACCTACAACTGAAGTGAGACTAATGGGACGATAGTTCCCTGGACTTTCGTGATCCCCTTTCTTAAAGATAGGGGTCACGTTGGCTTCCCTCCAGTCACCAGGCACCTGGCCCGTCTCCAACGATTTGTTGAAGACTGTAGCCAGGTAGGGAGCCACCTGGTCGCGCACTTCTAAGCAACACTCTGGGGAGAAACTGGTCTGGCCCAGGAGCCTTAAACGCGCTCAGTTTGTCTATTCTATCGGCAACGACTGTCGCGGTACATCGAACACTATCCAGGCGAGCACCTTCGTGCCTCACGCCTGGCTCGGGGATGACGCAGGTATCCTCCCTGGAGAACACTCCCGCAAAGTAATCATTAAGCACATTAGCGATGTCCGCGTCGGAGGTTCGCAGAACGCCGCTTCTAATGGGCTTTCTACTATTAACATAACTGAAGAACTCCTTAGGGTTCCCCTTGCAGAGGCTTGCCACCCGTAGTTCTTCGTTACGTTTCGCTAGCCTAACCTTCGCCTTCACTTCCCTACACAGGCGGACATACGCTTCACTGTTCTCATGGGAACGATTGGCCTTCGCCCTCCTATACGCTACTTTCCTATTTCGGATAGCAGAGGCGATGAACCACTTAGGCTGCGTTGAAGCAGGGGTGACCGGTTTTGAGGGTATGGCAGCAGACTGCAGCACCATAAACTCGTCCCGGAATGCACTCCACACTCCCTCAACATCGCCGCCGACCTCTAACCCCATCTCTCCTACGCTATCCCTGAGGCTAACAAAGTTCGCCCGCCGGAGATCGAGCTTACTGCCTCTCGAGTTACTACGCTTCACCCGAGGGACGCACACACGGAACCTAATCAGACCGTGATCACTCCCGCCCAACGATTCGTCAACGGTGAGGCCAGTGACGAGGTTGTCTTCGGTCGTGAATACTAAGTCTAGAACGCTTTCGCCTCGTGTAGGCTCGTTGACCCACTGAGTAAGGAAGTTCTCATCAGCAAAGTCAACTAGCCTCCTCCCTTCAGCATCAGCAGTCCTGTTTTCCCACTTTATGCCGCGACAGTTGAAGTCTCCTAAAACTACACACACCCTATCCCCTAGCAGGCTACTGAGTTCGGTGTACAGGGCTGTATCCTCCTCGAGGAGGAGATGCGGAGGTCTGTACACCAAGATTAACCTATAGCTCGTCCCTCCCACATTCAGATCGACGCCAAGCAGCTCCCGTTCCGACCGGAACTGGCAGTCAACCGGAGAGAGAGAGAGAGAGAGAGAGAGAGAGAAGAGAGAGAGGTAGAGAGAGGGAGAGGTAGCGAGAGGGAGAGGTAGAGAGAGGGAGAGGTAGAGAGAGGGAGAGGTAGAGAGAGGGAGAGGTAGAGAGAGGGAGAGGTAGAGAGAGGGAGAGGTAGAGAGAGAGAGATTCATTTTTATTCCTTGGGCAGACTGACTGTCCGTGCGAAAAATGCTCTGTATGAATTGGTCCACAATTAACCCACCCCTTATTTCTCCAGTCTAACTATAGAGTAGATCAAGTCTAGCCTAGAGGGTCAGCCTAGAGATTCCGGAAATGGTCCAGAGCGGGCAGATAAATTGAGGTCCACAGTAGGATTCCTCACCAAGTTAGGTTAGGGCAATCTACCTTCACCTTTGTTAAGCTATGAGTTGATGCTGGGTCTTAGGCCACAATGTAGGCCTAACTTGTCTGACCCAGCTTAATTTAATATGATTAACTTACTGGGTTAAAAACTCAATTAGTCACTTACTGTTAGTTATTGGAGTCTCTGTTCTCCCTTCTCCGGTTGTGTAATTGTCGAGAGCGCACTTGCTGGTGCGTCCTCTCGCCCCGTTGTTCGTTTTCGTTCTCTTTGTTCTCCTCTTCGCGGGGCTTTTTCCACCAGCGTTGTCTTGGTTTTTTCTTCGGTTGGTTGAGCGGTAATGTATCTATTACCGAGCACGCTCTTCTCACACAGTATATAAATACTAGTGTGGAGAATAACTCTGGTGAGCAACCAATTGGTTTCATCCACCCAGTTATTGACATAAAAGGAATTTAATAATTGTTAGATTAACTACCTACCTACTCAGTGAACCATTTTCGTTACCTCCCAACTACCCACTCATCAGTTTTCCATATACTGGGGGCCCCGGGAGATAAAAATTTTGGTGTCATTGTCACCAATTTTTATGTCTGAGTGTAGACTAGCTAACTATTTAACTGTAAATGCCTGTTAATCTGATTAACAGTGCCTATCCTCACCTTCTCATGGAGAAGGTGTAGCATTTAATTAGAAGAGAAAATATACATCCATAGGATGAAACTGTCTATGGTCTTTACCATAAGAAAAGAAAAAATGAAAGTTAGAAGATAAAATTACAATTCCCCAGCATCTATTTTTTGTTGTAAAAATAGTCGCGCCTTTAATGCTGTTTGTCGCTGAGGTCTTGTGTCTGTCAATGTTGTAGTAGGATGCGTTACCACTCCTACTGTCAAAGGAATAGTTACTGGAAGTTCAGTGTCTCCAGTTGTTACTGTCAGTGGAGAAGGTTCTCCAAAGTCCATTGTTTTGGGTCCAGACTCTAAAGGGTACAAAAGAGAAATGTCTCTTGTTGTGTCACCCGTTGAAGTCCTTAATTTGACCACTCTTGTTACCCCGTCTGCCCCTGGTCTGAGTTCTGAAACTCTAGCCAGAGGCCAGTATTGTCTTGGAGTACTGTCCTGTATGAGAACAAGGTCCCCTACCTTAATTGTGTCAGACCAATCCTTCTTAGTCATTTGTTTATGTCTCTCCCTTAGACCCATCAAGTACTCAGTTTTCCACTGTTTAATGAAATGAGCTTTAACTCTAGTTAAATGTTGTAACTTAGTCTGGAGTTCATCATGTCGTTGAGTCCAGTTTGGGTCTTCTGAAGAGTCTATATTGTAGTCCGGCAGGAGACTAACTTGTTCTCCCCGAATCAAATGATTTGGAGTTAATGGTTCTGGGTCATTAATGTTGTCACTCACATAAGTGAGTGGTCTATTGTTAATGATGTTCTCAATCTCAGCCAGGAGAGTGAGCAACCCAAATAAGTGTATCTGTTTTTTGCCAATTGCTTTCTTCAAGCAATTCTTTACTGTTTGTATATTCCTCTCCCAGATAGAACCATACCAAGGAGAGGCAACCGGAATATACTTCCACCTTATGTTTGAATTTGTATATATAATTGTGTGATTTCATCGCTTAACAAGTCGTGGATGACTTGTTCACCAGCCTTGAAATATGTAGCATTGTCAGTCCAAACTCTCTTGGGTACTGAATGTCGTGCACAGAATCTCTTAAAGACAGCAACAAAAGATTCTGCTGTAAGGTCCTCCACAACATCCAAATAAACAGCTCGTGAGGCAGCACATGTAAACAGTACAATGTACATTTTTTGTTCAGTGTCACCCACCCCTACAGTCAATGCTCCTGTATAGTCAATGCCTACAGTCTCAAAGGGTCTGTTGAGAGTAACTCTCTCCTCTGGCAAAGCAGGAGGATTTGGTTTCCTATAGGGCCTAGCATGAATACGCCTACATGTGACACACTCACTCAGGACTGTTTTAACAGTGATCCTTCCTTTGGGTATCCAATAAGTTTTTCTTAATGTAGTTAGTGTCTGTGGTACCCCCATATGATATACATCATTGTGTGTTTTTCTGATGATTAATGTTGTCAAATAGCTAAATCTAGGTAAAAGGATTGGATGTTTGCTTTTGTATGACAGTTTTGATTTGTCTAATCTCCCTTTACACCTTAGAAGGCCTTCCTCATCTCTGAACAAGTTTAGATCCACAACTACTGATGGTACAGGTTCTTTTGTTTGTTTCCCATTAGTCAAGAATTCTAACTCTTTATTGTACTCTTTTTGTTGTGCATGGCCTATCCAGTATTTGGTTGCAACTTCTGTATAATTATGATTATTTTTATTTAGCTGTTTGTTAATTGTAGTTAAACAGTTGTGAGCAAACCTCAAACAGTAGGCTGTAACCCTGACAAGTTTGTTGAAATCAGAATAAATTTCATAATTAGTGATTGGTTCAACCTTTTCACTTGAAAAGATTAAATTTAATGTCAAGTTAACTTGTTCCACAGGCCATTGGTCTGTATTACAGAGCCACTTAGGTCCCATAAACCAAGTTTCGTTTGACTTCAACAACTTGTAGGATAAACCTCTGGTCAGAAAGTCTGCTGGATTTTGTTTAGTTGGAACATAGTGAAAGTTTACTTGTAGGCTTTCATTAGCTTCAGCTATTTCTTTTAGCCTATTTCTTACAAAGATATTCTTACTATTAATGCTATCATTCCGTATCCAGGCAAGACAAATCTGACTGTCAAGCCAGATGTGGATATGAGTTAAGTACACATCATGGTAAGCATCCTTAAGCAATGAAATGGTTTTAATGGCTAATGTAGCAGCCAATAGTTCCAATTGAGGTATGGTTCGGGTAGGTTTGAGAGGTGCAACTTTCCCTTTTGCATAAATTAGATGACTTTCTGTAGGGCTTACAAGATACGCACAGCACCCATAAGCTTGTGTGCTTGCATCAGCAAACACATGAAGTCTTTGGGACTTATCCCTAAACCCACAGCACCTTTGAATTTTAATGTTCTGCACTTTTGTTAAATCAGCAGCTAACTTCTTCCAAGATTTTTGATTTTCATTTGTTATTGGATCATCCCACCCAACATTTGTCCTCCAAATTTCTTGGAGGAGAATCTTTGATTTTATTGTTGAAGGCAGGAATAGACCCATGGGATCAAAAATTTTGGAAGCCTCTGATAATATTTGTCTTTTAGTATTTGCTTCCTCATCAAGTTTAAAACCTTTAGTACAGATTGAATCATGACTGTTAGAAGTTGCATCCAAATACCAGTTCATACCTAAAGTTTTAACTCTGTCTGATGGCTCAGTAAGACCATTATTATCCTTTAAAATCTTTTTGTTTAAATCCTCATCATTTGAAATCCACTCTCTAAGTTCAAAGTTACCTTGTTGCATAATGTTTTGAGAGTGTTCATAGACTTCAGATAATTCAGATTTTGTTGTTGTTGAGCCTATTAGATTGTCTACGTAAAAATGTTCCTTAAGGAAGTTCAATGTTAAAGAGTTATTAAACTGGTTTAAATGATGTCTAATTGTCAATGCTAATAGGCTAGGTGAGCAATTGGCTCCAAACAACACAACATTAAATCTATAGGTTATGAACCCTTTACAGTGGCGGTTCCTCATATGGGCAATATGGGCAGCCGCACAGGGCGGCATTTGTGGAGGGGCGGCATGAGCGCCTGCAAAAAAAATAAAAATAAAAATAAATAAATAAAAAAGAATAAATAAAAATAAAAAATAAAATAAATAAATAATAAAGATCAATAAATATATTTTTATTAATAAAAAACCATCTATTGCATTTTCCATAAACCTTCCCATAAAAGACCTAAACAATGCAAAATGCTTCCAGATTAATATTATTGGGAATAAAGGCCCATACTTTAACATATGTAATGTTATTTTTCTGGGTTTGGTTAAATAGTGAAATGTATATTATGAAGCATCTGATGAGCCCTTGATTGATGCTTTGAAGAAGCTGGAGGTGACATTTTCAATGCAGTGGTTGATGCTGCAACATCAGCCATTCAGGAAAGATTTTCACGTTGGAAATTGTGGGAGAGAAGTTTGGAGTGCTGACACATTTCCAAAATCTCACATTTGAGGAGCTGACAGAACAATGTGTGAACCTTAGTACTACACTACACTTTAAGGGACAATCTGACTTGGATGGCAGAGAGCTTGCACAGGAGCTGAAGAACTTGCCTGACTTGCCATCAAAGACCATATCCTTGCTTGAACTGCTGACATTTATCCATGAAAGGGAGCTCTCTGAAATATATCCAAATTTGTGGACTGCCCTCAGAATTGGTCTTACTCTTCCAGTCACTGTTGCTGAAGCAGAGAGGAGCTTTTCAAAGCTGAAGCTCATCAAATCCTACCTGAGGTCAACTATGTCACAGGAACGCCTTACCGGTCTGGCCATCATCAGTATAAATCATACAATTGCTGAGCAGATTTCATATGATGATTTAATTCATGACTTTGCATCAAGGAAGGTAAGAAGAGTCAGGCTTTAGATGGCAGTTGTGCTGTGGTGCAATTTATTTTGTTTCTTGTTCAAAGTGTAGCATAATAATTACCCTCTCTTAAGTGTCTTATTCTATTTATGTGATAGAGCATTTGTACAATTTAGAAATTTGATTCTCTAGTTTATTTATGGCAGTTGTGCAATTTAATTTGTATTTTTCCTGTTCATAGTATCATAATTACATTCTCTTAAGTGAGTTATTCTATTTACGTGATGAAGGATTTGTAAAATTCAGAAATTTGAGTCTTTGTTTTGGTTCTGAAGTTCCAACAATTAGTCCAATAAAAAGTTATTTTGTGAAAGAGTTATGTCTGTCCTTTATTTTGGGGGGATTCGAATGTGTGTGTTGGCGAACAGGGGGGGGGGGCGCTGAAGGTGAGGTTCGCCCAGGGCGTCATGTAAGCTAGGACCGCCACTGACCCTTTATTCAAATCAAATGGATCCTTGAACCATAAGAACCTAAGTTGGTTCTTATCATATTCATTTTTAAGATTTATTCTCAAAAATGCCTTTGAAATGTCACTTTGTACAGCATATTTATCTAACCTGAACCTCAGTAAGATCTTCACAAGGTCAGAAATGAGATTAGGACCCTCAATCAGGCAATCATTCAAACTGTGTTTATCACTGTCTTTGAGGCTACAGTTATATACTACTCTGAGTTTTGTTGTTGGGGCATTTTGTCGATAGACCCCCCTGTGGGTTAAATAATGACAACCATCTTTTTTAAAAGGGTTATTTGTTACTTCTTCAATGAAGCCTTTCTGTAGCTGTTCTTTGAAGACATCATTATATGATGGAATATTATTATCTTGTTTGAGTTTTTTCATTACTTTATATAAATGTCCTTTAGCTACTTTGAGATTGTCTCTTAAAGTTGGACAATTTATTTTCCAAGGTAACTCAACAAAATAACTATTGTCTTTGCACTGAATGGTGTCTTCAAATCTTTCTACCATTAACTGATCTTCTGAAGTTTGATTTGTGTCATGTATACCCACAGATTCTAGCAACCATAAAGTTTGAATTGCCTCATCCAAAGTTTCCTTTGATAATGATGAATTAATGTTCTCAGTTGAGATAATATTATTCAAAGTGTTGCTATTCTTACAGGTGTTATGTAGGACTGAGTTGAGGCACATAGTATTTGTTGGTCATGAACTGTTTTGGTTTAGGTCTAGGTTGTATTTTGATAGGTCACCCAAAGGGGCTATCCCTGATGGAGTCTGAATAGCTATACCATTACCTATCTCTACTATGCCCTTATGAATAAGATTAATATAATCTGCCCCTATTAGCATTTCAATGTTAGCTACTGTGTTGTTAGTGATATGTCTATCAGCTATTTTGTAGTGTTTGGTCTCTGGCCAAGGGAGGCCATAAGACCCTTGTAATAGTTTTCCCTATGGCCAAGGTAGGCCATAAGACAATGTTTAGCCCATGGCCAAGGTAGGCCATAAGACATTTAATGTTTGGCCCATGGCCAAGGTAGGCCAAAAGACCAAGGCTCATTATTTGGGCTATGGCCACAGTAAGCCACAAGACCAAGGTTCAATTGTTTTGGCCCATGGCTGAGGTAGGCCATAAGACCCTTTTGAGTAACCCATGCAATCCTTGCTTATGTTCAGATAGGTTGAGTGTATTTGTGGCACATGTAAAGAGTACAGTGTATATATACATATATATACACACAGATTGCAAGGAATGCATGTGCCTGTTGAAAAAATCTGTTGAGTGATTCTTCCTTAAAAGAAGAATTGGATGCTTGGAGTTGTATGCATTTTAAATGCTTGTTCACTAATGTTGTTTAACTGGGGATCGTAATGAAATAGAGGACAAGAAGAAATTACCAGAGAAGAGAGAGCACAGACAAAACAGTCAAGTTTAAATTGGTTTAATCCCCCACAAGTACTTGTGTGTCACTCAGGTCTAAGCTTATAAGAGAATGAGACTCCTTAAATGTAAATGTTTCCTAGTTAGGCCCTAGGTTGTAGACCTAATTAGGCTTGATTAGGTTAGGCTTAGGCTAGGCTTAGGCTAGACCATTTAGCCTAATTTTGCAATTTTTGTTAAGTAAGGTTAAGGTTTGTAAATTCCCCACACACGGACCACCAATGCGAAAAATGCTCTGTATGAATTGGTCCACAATTAACCCACCCCTTATTTCTCCAGTCTAACTATAGAGTAGATCAAGTCTAGCCTAGAGGGTCAGCCTAGAGATTCCGGAAATGGTCCAGAGCGGGCAGATAAATTGAGGTCCACAGTAGGATTCCTCACCAAGTTAGGTTAGGCAATCTACCTTCACCTTTGTTAAGCTATGAGTTGATGCTGGGTCTTAGGCCACAATGTAGGCCTAACTTGTCTGACCCAGCTTAATTTAATATGATTAACTTACTGGTTAAAAACTCAATTAGTCACTTACTGTTAGTTATTGGAGTCTCTGTTCTCCCTTCTCCGGTTGTGTAATTGTCGAGAGCGCACTTGCTGGTGCGTCCTCTCGCCCCGTTGTTCGTTTTCGTTCTCTTTGTTCTCCTCTTCGCGGGGCTTTTTCCACCAGCGTTGTCTTGGTTTTTTCCTCGGTTGGTTGAGCGGTAATGTATCTATTACCGAGCACGCTCTTCTCACACAGTATATAAATACTAGTGTGGAGAATAACTCTGGTGAGCAACCAATTGGTTTCATCCACCCAGTTATTGACATAAAAGGAATTTAATAATTGTTAGATTAACTACCTACCTACTCAGTGAACCATTTTCGTTACCTCCCAACTACCCACTCATCAGTTTTCCATATACTGGGGGCCCCGGGAGATAAAAATTTTGGTGTCATTGTCACCAATTTTTATGTCTGAGTGTAGACTAGCTAACTATTTAACTGTAAATGCCTGTTAATCTGATTAACAGTGCCTATCCTCACCTTCTCATGGAGAAGGTGTAGCATTTAATTAGAAGAGAAAATATACATCCATAGGATGAAACTGTCTATGGTCTTTACCATAAGAAAAGAAAAAATGAAAGTTAGAAGATAAAATTACAATTCCCCAGCATCTATTTTTTGTTGTAAAAATAGTCGCGCCTTTAATGCTGTTTGTCGCTGAGGTCTTGTGTCTGTCAATGTTGTAGTAGGATGCGTTACCACTCCTACTGTCAAAGGAATAGTTACTGGAAGTTCAGTGTCTCCAGTTGTTACTGTCAGTGGAGAAGGTTCTCCAAAGTCCATTGTTTTGGGTCCAGACTCTAAAGGGTACAAAAGAGAAATGTCTCTTGTTGTGTCACCCGTTGAAGTCCTTAATTTGACCACTCTTGTTACCCCGTCTGCCCCTGGTCTGAGTTTGAAACTCTAGCCAGAGGCCAGTATTGTCTTGGAGTACTGTCCTGTATGAGAACAAGGTCCCCTACCTTAATTGTGTCAGACCAATCCTTCTTAGTCATTTGTTTATGTCTCTCCCTTAGACCCATCAAGTACTCAGTTTTCCACTGTTTAATGAAATGAGCTTTAACTCTAGTTAAATGTTGTAACTTAGTCTGGAGTTCATCATGTCGTTGAGTCCAGTTTGGGTCTTCTGAAGAGTCTATATTGTAGTCCGGCAGGAGACTAACTTGTTCTCCCCGAATCAAATGATTTGGAGTTAATGGTTCTGGGTCATTAATGTTGTCACTCACATAAGTGAGTGGTCTATTGTTAATGATGTTCTCAATCTCAGCCAGGAGAGTGAGCAACCCAAATAAGTGTATCTGTTTTTTGCCAATTGCTTTCTTCAAGCAATTCTTACTGTTTGTATATTCCTCTCCCAGATAGAACCATACCAAGGAGAGGCAACCGGAATATACTTCCACCTTATGTTTGAATTTTGTATATATAATTGTGTGATTTCATCGCTTAACAAGTCGTGGATGACTTGTTCACCAGCCTTGAAATATGTAGCATTGTCAGTCCAAACTCTCTTGGGTACTGAATGTCGTGCACAGAATCTCTTAAAGACAGCAACAAAAGATTCTGCTGTAAGGTCCTCCACAACATCCAAATAAACAGCTCGTGAGGCAGCACATGTAAACAGTACAATGTACATTTTTTTTCAGTGTCACCCACCCCTACAGTCAATGCTCCTGTATAGTCAATGCCTACAGTCTCAAAGGGTCTGTTGAGAGTAACTCTCTCTCTCTCAAAGCAGGAGGATTTGGTTTCCTATAGGGCCTAGCATGAATACGCCTACATGTGACACACTCACTCAGGACTGTTTTAACAGTGATCCTTCCTTTGGGTATCCAATAAGTTTTTCTTAATGTAGTTAGTGTCTGTGGTACCCCATATGATATACATCATTGTGTGTTTTTCTGATGATTAATGTTTCAAATAGCTAAATCTAGGTAAAAGGATTGGATGTTTGCTTTGTATGACAGTTTGATTTGTCTAATCTCCCTTTACACCTTAGAAGGCCTTCCTCATCTCTGAACAAGTTTAGATCCACAACTACTGATGGTACAGGTTCTTTTGTTTGTTTCCCATTAGTCAAGAATTCTAACTCTTTATTGTACTCTTTTTGTTGTGCATGGCCTATCCAGTATTTGGTTGCAACTTCTGTATAATTATGATTATTTTTATTTAGCTGTTTGTTAATTGTAGTTAAACAGTTGTGAGCAAACCTCAAACAGTAGGCTGTAACCCTGACAAGTTTGTTGAAATCAGAATAAATTTCATAATTAGTGATTGGTTCAACCTTTTCACTTGAAAAGATTAAATTTAATGTCAAGTTAACTTGTTCCACAGGCCATTGGTCTGTATTACAGAGCCACTTAGGTCCCATAAACCAAGTTTCGTTTGACTTCAACAACTTGTAGGATAAACCTCTGGTCAGAAAGTCTGCTGGATTTTGTTTAGTTGGAACATAGTGAAAGTTTACTTGTAGGCTTTCATTAGCTTCAGCTATTTCTTTAGCCTATTTCTTACAAAGATATTCTTACTATTAATGCTATCATTCCGTATCCAGGCAAGACAAATCTGACTGTCAAGCCAGATGTGGATATGAGTTAAGTACACATCATGGTAAGCATCCTTAAGCAATGAAATGGTTTTAATGGCTAATGTAGCAGCCAATAGTTCAATTGAGGTATGGTTCGGGTAGGTTTGAGAGGTGCAACTTCCTTTTGCATAAATTAGATGACTTTCTGTAGGGCTTACAAGATACGCACAGCACCCATAAGCTTGTGTGCTTGCATCAGCAAACACATGAAGTCTTTGGGACTTATCCCTAAACCCACAGCACCTTTGAATTTTAATGTTCTGCACTTTTGTTAAATCAGCAGCTAACTTCTTCCAAGATTTTGATTTTCATTTGTTATTGGATCATCCCACCCAACATTTGTCCTCCAAATTTCTTGGAGGAGAATCTTTGATTTTATTGTTGAAGGCAGGAATAGACCCATGGGATCAAAAATTTGGAAGCCTCTGATAATATTTGTCTTTTAGTATTTGCTTCCTCATCAAGTTTAAAACCTTTAGTACAGATTGAATCATGACTGTTAGAAGTTGCATCCAAATACCAGTTATACCTAAAGTTTTAACTCTGTCTGATGGCTCAGTAAGACCATTATTATCCTTTAAAATCTTTTTGTTTAAATCCTCATCATTTGAAATCCACTCTCTAAGTTCAAAGTTACCTTGTTGCATAATGTTTTGAGAGTGTTCATAGACTTCAGATAATTCAGATTTTGTTGTTGTTGAGCTATTAGATTGTCTACGTAAAAATGTTCCTTAAGGAAGTTCAATGTTAAAGAGTTATTAAACTGGTTTAAATGATGTCTAATTGTCAATGCTAATAGGCTAGGTGAGCAATTGGCTCCAAACAACACAACATTAAATCTATAGGTTATGAACCCTTTATTCAAATCAAATGGATCCTTGAACCATAAGAACCTAAGTTGGTTCTTATCATATTCATTTTTAAGATTTATTCTCAAAAATGCCTTTGAAATGTCACTTTGTACAGCATATTTATCTAACCTGAACCTCAGTAAGATCTTCACAAGGTCAGAAATGAGATTAGGACCCTCAATCAGGCAATCATTCAAACTGTGTTTATCACTGTCTTTGAGGCTACAGTTATATACTACTCTGAGTTTTGTTGTTGGGGCATTTTGTCGATAGACCCCCCTGTGGGTTAAATAATGACAACCATCTTTTTTAAAAGGGTTATTTGTTACTTCTTCAATGAAGCCTTTCTGTAGCTGTTCTTTGAAGACATCATTATATGATGGAATATTATTATCTTGTTTGAGTTTTTTCATTACTTTATATAAATGTCCTTTAGCTACTTTGAGATTGTCTCTTAAAGTTGGACAATTTATTTTCCAAGGTAACTCAACAAAATAACTATTGTCTTTGCACTGAATGGTGTCTTCAAATCTTTCTACCATTAACTGATCTTCTGAAGTTTGATTTGTGTCATGTATACCCACAGATTCTAGCAACCATAAAGTTTGAATTGCCTCATCCAAAGTTCCTTTGATAATGATGAATTAATGTTCTCAGTTGAGATAATATTATTCAAAGTGTTGCTATTCTTACAGGTGTTATGTAGGACTGAGTTGAGGCACATAGTATTTGTTGGTCATGAACTGTTTTGGTTTAGGTCTAGGTTGTATTTGATAGGTCACCCAAAGGGGCTATCCCTGATGGAGTCTGAATAGCTATACCATTACCTATCTCTACTATGCCCTTATGAATAAGATTAATATAATCTGCCCCTATTAGCATTTCAATGTTAGCTACTGTGTTGTGTGATATGTCTATCAGCTATTTTGTAGTGTTTGGTCTCTGGCCAAGGGAGGCCATAAGACCCTTGTAATAGTTTTCCCTATGGCCAAGGTAGGCCATAAGACAATGTTTAGCCCATGGCCAAGGTAGGCCATAAGACATTAATGTTTGGCCCATGGCCAAGGTAGGCCAAAAGACCAAGGCTCATTATTTGGGCTATGGCCACAGTAAGCCACAAGACCAAGGTTCAATTGTTTTGGCCCATGGCTGAGGTAGGCCATAAGACCCTTTGAGTAACCCATGCAATCCTTGCTTATGTTCAGATAGGTTTGAGTGTATTTGTGGCACATGTAAAGAGTACAGTGTATATATACATATATATACACACAGATTGCAAGGAATGCATGTGCCTGTTGAAAAAATCTGTTGAGTGATTCTTCCTTAAAAGAAGAATTGGATGCTTGGAGTTGTATGCATTTTAAATGCTTGTTCACTAATGTGTTTAACTGGGGATCGTAATGAAATAGAGGACAAGAAGAAATTACCAGAGAAGAGAGAGCACAGACAAAACAGTCAAGTTTAAATTTGGTTTAATCCCCCACAAGTACTTGTGTGTCACTCAGGTCTAAGCTTATAAGAGAATGAGACTCCTTAAATGTAAATGTTTCCTAGTTAGGCCCTAGGTTGTAGACCTAATTAGGCTTGATTAGGTTAGGCTTAGGCTAGGCTTAGGCTAGACCATTTAGCCTAATTTTGCAATTTTTGTTAAGTAAGGTTAAGGTTTGTAAATTCCCCACACACGGACCACCAATGCGAAAAATGCTCTGTATGAATTGGTCCAATTAACCCACCCCTTATTTCTCCAGTCTAACTATAGAGTAGATCAAGTCTAGCCTAGAGGGTCAGCCTAGAGATTCCGGAAATGGTCCAGAGCGGGCAGATAAATTGAGGTCCACAGTAGGATTCCTCACCAAGTTAGGTTAGGGCAATCTACCTTCACCTTTGTTAAGCTATGAGTTGATGCTGGGTCTTAGGCCACAATGTAGGCCTAACTTGTCTGACTCAGCTTAATTTAATATGATAACTTACTGGGTTAAAAAACTCAATTAGTCACTTACTGTTAGTTATTGGAGTCTCTGTTCTCCCTTCTCCGGTTGTGTAATTGTCGAGAGCGCACTTGCTGGTGCGTCCTCTCGCCCCGTTGTTCGTTTTCGTTCTCTTTGTTCTCCTCTTCGCGGGGCTTTTTCCACCAGCGTTGTCTTGGTTTTTTCCTCGGTTGGTTGAGCGGTAATGTATCTATTACCGAGCACGCTCTTCTCACACAGTATATAAATACTAGTGTGGAGAATAACTCTGGTGAGCAACCAATTGGTTTCATCCACCCAGTTATTGACATAAAAGGAATTTAATAATTGTTAGATTAACTACCTACCTACTCAGTGAACCATTTTCGTTACCTCCCAACTACCCACTCATCAGTTTTCCATAGTCCGACTCGTAGTCCGAAATTGAAAAACAAATGCGGCTTATCAGCAGTGTTGCCAACTACATATAATAAAAATACGTTAACGGTTATTATGGCCTTCAGTACCTGCTATTTTAAGTGTACCTGAGGTAATTTATATAATTCTTTTTAGCCAGACCCCAAAAAGGAGGACAAATTAACGTCCGGCTCAAGGTGGCTCCGGATGGAGCAGTGTTCTCCTTTTTGAAAATGGCCACTCTAGTGATAGATGAACGTGCTTAATATTCTCTTTTATTAGGTAAGTGAAGTGAGCTATGACTTTGTTTATTAATTTAGAGTAGAATCTTGCTTTTCCTTATGGATTTCAAAAAAAGAAGAGATACAGACTAGTGTGAGGCTACGGTAGGTTATCTTTGGAAGAGCTTTAGGCCTGGGCTTGGCTAAATTGTTGAGCCTTCCTAAAGCATGGAGGAGCTTATTTGTAAAAGATTTCAAAGTGAGTATCTGCAGTGCAAATACCACATTCGTTGTTTGCATCCGAATATCACACCTCTGGGTGCAAATACCTTCAGCCTAACAATCTTAAGGCCTTTGAAAAATATATGTCCTCAGCTCTAGTCTTGTAGATTTCTGAAGGCCTCTGCCTCAACATCGTAGATTTCTGAAGGCCTCTGCCTCAACATCGTAGATTTCTGAAGGCCTCTGCCTCTGGACTCTGTGGTTTCCCCACAAACAGAATGAATTGCAAAAAATTGAGGGCCTACAAAGAACCTTTACCTCGTATATTAAACAACCTGATGGGCAACAGGTGAGTAAAAACAAATTAAACTACTGGGATAGGCTTAGAGGCCTCAACCTTTATTCCATAGAGAGAAGGTTTGAGAGATACATCCTAATCTACACCTGGAAAATTCTAGAAGGGCTTTTAGTTGCCCCCAATACTGAACCAATTGTGCCCACCTTAACAAGAACTGGCAGAATGTGTAAAAAATATCACCTCCACCAAACAGTCGGAGAAGGATTCAAACCCTTCAATATAATAGTATCTCTAGGCAGGGTTCTCGCCTGTTTAACTCCTTGCCTCAGTACCTTAGAGATAAAGTGCAGTCCCAGTAGATACTTTAAAAAACACTTGGACACGTTTTTAGCCAACATACCCGACCAACCCACAGTGTCAGGGTATTCCTCTGCCAGACCAGCCCCCACAAATTCAATAGGGGACCAAATCGTATGGCAGGAGCAAGAGAAAAGAGGGTGGCGACCCCGTCGTGGCCCGCCTCAGGAGGCGCTGAGTGGACTTCGTGGGAGCAGCGCACCCTTGAGGCAGAACGCTTTAAGGTAAATTTAAGGTAAACATCGTAGATTTCTGAAGGCCTCTGCCTCAACATCGTAGATTTCTGAAGGCTCTGCCTCAACATCGTAGATTTCTGAAGGCCTCGCCTTAAACATCGTAGATTTCTGAAGGCCTCTTCCTCAACATCGTAGATTTCTGAAGGCCTCTGCCTCAACATCGTAGATTTCTGAAGGCCTCTGCCTCAACATCGTAGATTTCTGAAGGCCTCTGCCTCAACATCGTAGATTTTGAAGGCCTCTGCCTCAAATCGTAGATTTCGAAGGCCTCTGCCTCAACATCGTAGATTTCTGAAGGCCTCTGCCTCAACATCGTGGATTTCTGAAGGCCTCTGCCTCAACCCATCACTTAGCTCTTATTAGCCTTGATATTGAACCAACTGTGAAAGTATACTTTGATGATGAATTCTACTATGATTTTGAGGTTCTTACTGGGTCTTTTTTGTGAAACATAAAAGTGAAGAATTCTACAGGCTAAGGTGAGCCATCGAGAGTGATTTAGCAGGCCAACTTCTAAGAGTGCAAGGTCTTCATCCACTTCACCAGTAATAATTGCCAGCAGATGCAGTATCCATAGTATTGGTCTGTTGATAAATTATTGACCACCTCATTTGGTAGAAGCACAAATGCAGGATAAGGTATAGATTTGAAGTCCACAACATTCCATTCTGACACATCCCCATTGAGCTGAGAACCAATAGGGCCAGAAAATTTGTCTGGACTTTTTGTTGTCCCATCTAAAGTTATGAAGATGTGTCTAAGTGGCAATTCATTTAGATGTAGAAGACAAATATCCCACTGAAGAGGTTGCCCTAAAAATATTTCCAAATATCTGATTGACCCATGCATATGTCCTGTGTTAGTATTTGTCCCATCTGTTTTAACTAAGTTTAATTTGGCCTCAAGTTCTGTCCCATTAATGATCTTATAAATGCCATGAGCAATGTCAATGCCTTTGCCACTCTCCGGGGTAAAATGGTCGAGGTAGAAATCATCTGAAAATAAATGTAATTATTTTACAATTAAATAAAAATGGAAAAGGAAGGAATAAAGTTAACTGGACAGTGTCACTTAAAAAGAAAAATTTTTAAGTAATGAAAATTACTTTATAGTACAGTAATATAACAGCATAATGCCTATAAACTGTATGACAATCATTTCCATTTACCTGGCTCTCCAGTAATGACATAATGTTCCGTCTAGGATTGTGGATGTATAATACTTTTCATTACTGTTAATAGCAAGTGTAGCATCCTTTCTACTGTCAAAGCCAATGCCATTCACTTTTTCAAATATCACTTCTTCCTTCTTCCTTTCAGCTCTCAATTTAGCTCTCTCCCTTCTCAACTTGTTTCTGAAAAGTATTTCAAAAATATTGACCATGCATTACTGCATTAGCATTATACAAATATACAAAATACAAATGTCAGTGTCCTGTTTGAAACTAATTAATATAAATACAAAATAGAAATTTTGACGCTAATTAAAAATAATAGTAAATATGGTGATTTAGAACTTATAGCAGAAGCTAAGAAATGTAATATCTAGAGTGATTAAAAACATACTTATCAATAACATTTTGTATATTATCTGGGGTGATTACTCCAAAGTCCACCAATGTAGCAGAACCAATAGCCGCTCCTGCTCTATCACTTACTTGATATCTGTTAGGATATTTAAAGTAGATTTACATATCTATTGTCAATGAATAATTTATTGGTAATCTTAATCTCTTAGTCACAATGATTTCACTTTAAGCTGTATTAAAAGAGTTATCTTTCAGTACTATACCTGTCACATGCTTCAGCTAATGAGCGTAATCTAGTTCTGTTCTGTAATGTTGAGACTTCTGGAACATAGTCTGCATCAAATGAATCATTACAACTATCGCTATCTGTCAACTCAGGAATGTCCATAGGTTCAGGAGGAGGAGGATGAGGAGGAGGAACTGATTCTTTTGCTTTTTGAGATTGAATAACCCGTGATTTGAATTTTAAGTCAGTGGCTGTTTCTGGGACTTCTTTCACGGTACAGTAACCATGCCTAGTTGTTTTCTGGTCCTACAAAGTGATTATATTTCATTACACTATAATGTATCTTTTATCTATGGGTCTCTATATGTAAATTGAAATTCTTACAAAAATGAGAAAATACTAAAATATTACTTATCATTAACAGTGTATTATTGATATTACTAACTTATTAAATGCACTTTAAAAATTGTAGCAAATTATTAATAATTGATAATATTAATAATTGATAATTAATTTAATATTAATTAATAATTTACAACTTGAAATTCAATCAACAGACCTATTTCATAAAACTGGTAATCAGATTCAGTCATTTTTAGTAAGTGCTTTTTCTCTGTATCTGCCAACAGTTTGTGATCATGTTGATATATGTCAAATAAAACGTTTACAGTTTTCAGAAAATCATCCAGATCTTGATGATATTTAGGTCCCCTTTTCTTTTTGTCATACTTCAGAAGGCGGTTGATTTTATTTGGGTTTTCAGTCGGCTCTGTATGGCATTTACTGATATTGGATAAACATTATATGTGACCCACAATTTATGCAATTCCTCAGAAGTAGCTCTCAGTACAGCATCTGTTTTCTAGTCTCCGAAACACAAAACCTTTCAATAACTTGCTCAATGTAGGCAATTTCCCTAAAGGAAACTGTTCTGCTGGCATAAAACGTACATCACCAAGTACTTTAGCAACTGTTTTCCTTGTAGAAGTCATACTTTATATTGCAAATGTTGAATTCAATGACAAATTGCAGTTGGAAACTTATAACAAAGGCACCTGAAAAAAAATAAGTTTTCAATTATTACGTTTAAAAAAGTTCATGAAGCAGCCCCACCCTCTATTCTTTAATCAAGCATAATGGATGCAAGATAACAAGGAAAAGTCATATCATGTGATCACTATGTCCATGTCAACATCCTTTTAGGCAATGTTAGTAATCAAAAAGCCAAATCATGCTTATTTTAGAATTTCTTTTGTCACTAAGGTCCGTCGAAAGGGGGTCTATGGGCCCCAAAAATTAGTTTTTCTAAAATAACTCAAAAACTAAAGGTTTTATGAAAAAATACCATTCTTAATAATTTGTTCTAAATCAAATTCTGCATCTTCTGGTATGCAAACCATCTCTCTAGCATGTTCAGAAGAAGAAATATTGCCATTTTCCTGATTTTGCTAGTGCGGTATTAGATGTTTTTACAAAAACGGGGGTGGCCGGACACACGTTGGTGGCCACCAATTATTTTTTTCAGGAATCTTATTTTTATATCAAAAGCCAACTGTTAATGACTCTGATTAATTCTATCTTGAGTTTCAGCCTGGCCTAAATTAGTTATGCATGCAGCGCTCACATGTCCCGTGTTGGTTGCTGTAGTGTCGAAAACCAAGTTCACTATTGAATCTGAGCAGTTCCACAATTTCAGTAGCTTCATAACTTCTTCAGTCAAGTTTTTCCCAGATTGTCCACTGCCACCAGCAATAGGATATGATATGATATGATGGAATACCAAGTAGTTTGAGATCCATTGAATTTCCAACTGATACGGCTAATCATTCTTCTGTAACATATTTATCCTGCAGAGTAGAAATTATTTTTGAATCCCAATGAAGAGAGGCCAATTTAGGAGGATTCCAGGATTTTTTAATGGAACTTGAAATTTTTTGGGCTACTTCGCGTCTTGCTCTATCAGCTGTAGCATATGAAGTTGCTACTGCCTTAGTGTTACCACCACATTCTTCAACAAAAGCTTTTGTTAATGCAGCCTGTTGTGCCGGAGTCATTTTCATTCTTGATGCCAAAGAAACAAGTTTTGGTCTTTTCAGAATGTCATGAGGAATGATAGCTTGAGTACCTAAACAGACTGTTGACTGTGTGGATTTTCCATCTTTTTCAGCTCCATCATTAGCTTCTGACTCACTCTCAATGGTAGTTGTATCGCTTGTGCTACTTCTTTCTAATTCAACATAACTGCAAGAAGCTTCAGTATCTCTCAATTCCTTTTCTTTTCTCGCATTTTCTTCACATTTTCGAAAATTAATGCGCTTCATTTTGGATGCTAAAGTTTGATCATGAGCTCCAAAAGAAGCAATTCTATCCCCTTGCATAGATTGAAGAAATTGTATATCTTCTGGATAACTCATAATTTTTTCGGCATTTTTAATCCACAGTGGAAAAGTCATTTTAAGTTGCATTTCCATATCTTCTAGTCTTGTCTTTGTACTTTGTAGCTCTCTTCTTTTCAATGGAATTTCTCTGTTTTGCATTCTTTTTTTGATAATGAAATTATTTTCTCAGTAATCATTGGTATGTTGGCTTTATTGTAGAATGGTTGAATTTCTGTTAAAACAATTTTAGCTATATCTCGCTTAGTTCTTCTCTTTTTAGACCCTTTGCTGGTGAAATAGGAAACATCTAAGAACTTGTTCACTTGTTGGCAAGTGACATCCTACAATCTTTGCATCATTATTTGTGATACCAGGACCTAATCCAAATATATAGGTTTTTTTTCATGTTTTTACATCAACTTTATCTGCACCACTTGACCAAGTTTTACCACTAGAAGTGGCTTCACTGGCTTTACCACTATTATCCATTATATCATATATCAACTATTATCACCAACATATATAAAAAATTGACCTGTAATAGAAATGGAGATTAATATTAAAGTAGTCTACATGCCTGAAAATAAGAAAAAAAGCTATAGGTATTTCATGATGGCAAATGATATTTATTAATAGTAGCTATGGCTTAAACACAAGCAAACTAAACATACTAGGCCTATAGTACCTTAAGGATCATTCAATTCAGTAAAATAAAGGTATATGTGAAAAAAATAATTTAAGGCAATTTATCCCAAAAATTGTCATTTTTGTAAAAGTTTAGGAGCTAAGTGGACCCAGTAGATATTAATCAATTGACCTGAAATTTTGCATGTGAATTTTTTTTAGGGAATGTAACCATAATAACGTAGGGCCAAATCAATTTTTGAAAGTTGCCATTTTTGATGCACCCTAGACTGGAGGGGTCACTTTTGTGGGTGCTCACCCTTGGCCCCCTCCTTACTACATAAAAAAAAAAAAAAAAAAAAAAAAATATACAGTCCTTTACAAACTAACATACCGTAGTGATTGTGCATTATCTTGCAGGATTCACAGTTTTGAAAAAATAGTGGTGACTGAAACAGAGGTGGCATGCATGTAACAGGCATCTTGGGAATTTTAAATCTAAGTACCTAAGTTTTTGTAAAATGAATTACCAAAACAAACACTAGTCAGTAGCACTAGTTCCCTGCTATGTATTTTATATTTCATAATCCTAGATGCTATCATTATGAAGATGCAGTACCAAATGGCTTTAAAAGTGTCTGACCCGTAATGGGCATCACATGGAATAACCCTATAGATACTTAAATTAATCTTATAATTCCAATATTGCAAACTATCAACTTGTCAAAAATTTTCATGTGAAATAAATTGCCTTTCTATTAATCTGATAAACTACATAAAAAAAAAAAATCATTAAAGAAATGCTATCTGACCAAATACAAGATATTTGGTTATTGTGTCCTACCAAATACCTGCAAAATAACATTGCAGTAAATCCAAAGTGTTGAAACCATGAAGATCTGGTTCTCTTTTTATAGAAGCCAATAATGTATCTCAGGTGAGAGGTTTAATGAATGTGAAATCTATCCCTAATAGAAATAAACACTGATTCCTGTAAAAGTAGAACTTGCAACAGACTATGATAATGTTCAAGGATTAGTTTATGCACTAGAATATTGTACTTTCCATGAGGAAAGAATTATGCAAGAATTACAATCTGAGGGTGTCTTAAAATGCCAATTACTTAAAAGTAAAGAAAAAAGAACTCGTAAGATTGCTAGTCTTTACTTTTGGCAGTAAAGTATTACCTAAAAGCATTTTATGTCTAATAAGGGTACAGATGCTATTTGCCACAGAACTTGTAGTTTTCAAGCAGTTCAGTGATGTCAACAAGCATTGTACAGTCTATCGATATCCACTTCTTGAATGCAGCTGTCTGTTGCATTTATAGCTGAATCCAAACCCTCAAGAAAGGTAACAATATTTTTCTTTGGACATTTTACACCCTTTTAAAACACAATCTGAATTTTGCACACTGCATATTTAATAAGTTTTGTATATCACTTTTTTTTTCTCTTAAAGTTGCTAATTGTAGTTCTGATTATAAAGATTTTACCATTAATATTGACTTAAATAGGCTTAAAGAATAAACTATAGACTTGTGTGGATCAGGTTTATTGGTTATAACATGAAAGAACATCTTGTATGTCGTCATGTTGTAAACCCTATTTTTACTTTCATTATTAGGGGTTTATTTTAATGGTCATCTGGCAGTCATCTGGTTGTCTGAAGCTACTAAGTATTCTAAATTTAACCCTTGTGGTTAAAATTAATGGCCCATTGATTTTAACCCAAGGGGGTAATTTAGAATTTAGAAATGGTTAATTTAGAATACTTAGTAATCTCAGACAACCTGAATGACTGCTGGACAATAGGTGGAGTGAAAAAAATCAAGTGCCAGGATCAAAATTGAGGAGGTCTAGATAGTTTTCCTTTGTCCAGGATTAAACTTTAAAACTGATTTTGGGTGGTTGCATACAAAACTGTGACTGCTACTGGCCAATTTGTACAAATCGTATGTGCATGTGACCAAAACTTGAACCTAGTGACCTATCTTGGGTTCTGGACATGATAGAAAGACAATTTAAAAACTGTTTGTTGAATTTTTCACCTCTGAAGCAGATTAAAACATTTGCAGAGGGCTGCAGGCTCAATAATGCATAAAAAAAATGTATATTTTGTAATTTTTGCTAAAAAAAAAAAAAAAAAAAACAATTTTTTGTCCCTTTTTCTTCAAATATTTTGTTTTTATTTGAAATTATATTTTATATTTTTCTTTTCAGGTTAAATTTATAGAATTGATAAATACATGTATTTTAATAACCTTATTGCCAAAAAATATTGCATAATAGTAGGGGGGGGGGGGGGTGTCATTAATCCTAAATTTTGCTCAGGACAAGCGTAAAATTTGGAGACAACATTTCTAAGCATGATTTTATATTTAAATTTTTTTTCTGAAACCTCTTACCCCAATGTACACCCCCCTGAAGGGATACATATGTGTATTTTCTGTTTTTCTGGTACCTATATAATTGATATTTATTGCCAGATGTGCTTTGTAATATATATATGTCCTTTATAGGGTTTTCAGGGTCGCAGAACATGAATACGCATTCGTAATGGAACTTTGAAAAATCATTATGGTGGAAATCCAAGGTGGCAGTCAAAATCACAAATGTTTGGGCATTTGAAAGTGAAATGTGGATGGAAATACTACAAACATCCATTATACTATATTTAATTGGGGCTTTGTGACAACACTGAACAGAATTATGCAGTTGACAAGGTATTTGTGAGAACTAATACAGTTAAATCATGAACTTTCAACCCATCTGAGACCACCAAGGATGGTAAGAAGTGTGCTAAGTGCACAAAGACCAATTTCAAGATGATTTTCACACATTCTATATTTGTATAAAGATCATAGTACAGGATGTCCCATAAGTCTGGCATCATAGGAAAAATAATAAAAAAAGGCAAAACAAAAGCTTTTATTTACAGAATGTGCTCAATATGTCGACCATTGTTTTCAATACACAAATTCAGATGTGATACCCAGTCAGCAAGCACACGGTGAATGATGTCAGAAGTAATGGTATTACATGCCCCAATAATGCACTGCCGCAAATGTTCAACACACCTAATTTTCTCTGTGTATACCAGCACTTTCAAGTGGCCCCAGAGATAAAAATCTAGTGGCGTGAGATCTGGGCTTCTAGCTGGCCATTCCACAGGCCCTCAATGTCCTATCCAATGACCAGGGAATTGTTGGTACAGGTATTCCCTTACTTGGGTGCTGTAATGTGCAGGAGGGCCATCTTGCTGGAACCATGTTGGGAAATTTCCTTCTTCGTTCAAGACACTGGGAAATGCTTCTTCCTTGAGCATACGTAGGTAGGTGCCTCTAGTGACATATTCATTGAAAAAGAGGGGGCCTATGATGCAATCCTTCCAAATGCCACACCATACCATCACCTGAAATACACCTTGTTCCTTTGAAGAGGTATACCAGTGAGGGTTGTTTTGAGACCAGTAGCGGGTGTTCTGTCGATTTACTTCACCATTTCCATAAAAGCAGCCTCATCACTGAACAGAATGGTGGATGGGAAATTGGCATCCCGAGCATATTGTTCCGTAGCCCATTCACAAAATAACATCCACCAGTTGGGATCATCTTCGCTTAATTTCTGTAGGATCTAAAGTTTATATGGATGCCATTTGTGAGCCTGAAGAATGTGGTGGATGCTACTTTTTGACACTCCTGTCTCGGTGGACAATCGCCGAAGAGACTTATTGGGACTTCTATTAAAATGAGCCAGGATAGCAGTTGCTGTATCATCGTCAGTGGACCTCCTTGAAGGCCCACTGCGTGGTTTATCTTCTATGGATCCTGTTTCCTTAAACTTTGCAACAAGTCTGCTAACACAACTCTGTGTTATTGGCTCGCGGTCTGGCTGCAGTCTGTTAAATTCAGCAGTGGCCTCTCTTTGACTCCGATTTCGTATGAGTAGAATTATCTGGATTCTTTCTTCCTTGCTCATAGACATTATGGCCTGTATAAAGAGAAAAATATGAATTATGGTTTGTAGAAATAGAAAAATATGAATTTCTCATATGATGCCGGACTTATGGGACACCCTGTATATTACCATACATGCATGCATATTGTTCATTTCAGTAATGTGTGTACTGCATGGTTAAATTCACTGATTGTGACCTGGGCTTTACAGCTGACATTGCTGAGATAAAGCTTCAAATTAGTGGTATACGTTGAGAGGGGCAATTTTCTGTAGTCCTTCATTAGACAAAATATATCACTAGTCTTTGGCACAGAAAGAGCGGTACCTCGTGCATATCTGACTTTGAGATAAAGACGGTTCAGCTCCTGCAAATTGTCCATACTTGATTCTTCAAGATAATTATCCACTTGCTCACTAGCCAGGAATGGCCCTCCTAGTCTTTTTAATTCTTCCAGGTCTCTCTTTCTCCTGTGGTCTACAGCGACATTTGCAATCTCTTTAGTCTGTAATCCTTGCTTCTGTAATTGTTCTTGTCATACGCTCCACACACACATTATTTCCAGAATTTTTGCAGTTCCAATTTTCCTATAGTCTTTGAAAGACCCTGTTGGTTGTTTTTGAATCAACGTAAGAGATTTAGCTTTGACCTGTGCTGCTGATGCGCACGCAAGTTGCTTGGTGCCTCTTCTGCTGAGTTCATAGTTGATGAACCCTACACTGTGCTCAGAGTCCAAGTTGTGAATTGGTACCTTGTCCAGTTTTTCACAGTCCATTTTTGAGAGAGCATGTTCTGCTGATTTGTCAAATTCTCTGAATCCAAAGATATCTCCCTTTTGTTTCTGAAATCCTTCAGAAAGCTTTGGCAATATCATACCCAAAACCTTTGTGACTTCAGTACTCATTTGGAGAGCTGTAGCTTTGATAGCATTGCAAATATCATCGTTATTGTGTTTGTTGGAATCTTTCAACAGTCACAAACTCAAGTGCCAGCGTATCCACTTCAACAGTTTAGCTGGATCAGTAGAAATGAGGTCTTGGTATAACTGTTGGAATGCTGGAATTAGCTTTGAATAATTTGTACTGGTCGATATCATCAGTGAAAGGAACAGCTCCACTAAAAGAAGTCCAATGAGAGCTCCAGCCTTGTACACAACTCTCAAGAAGTCCAGATCTAGGAAGCATCGTACAATGCAGACCAGTTGATTCGTCACATGCTCAAATTTTCTGAGAAATATTCCCACATCATCAATGTGATATTAGGTTATGGCACATGTCAATGTCAATCTGTTGAAACGTTCATCTTTTAGACTGACAGATTTGTTTTGCTTTGGCGCGATATGAACATCAAAATTGTTGGCTTTGTTTCATGGTTTGTGGTCAGTCATGATTTATCAATCTGGTTATACAGTCCAGCGCTTGTTCGGTCACACTCGAGGATGAAGTTGTGGCATTGATGAGCAAGCTGGAATATATTTTATCTCGCCCAATGGCATTTTCTATTTTGGTCCATTGTTTAGTGATCACTTGATTGAACATGAGAGTTGGGTGGACATTGCAAAACAAATGATCTGGGGCATGTTCTGATTCTAGCTTCTTGGCCACCATTTGTTCAACAGAGATATTATGGGATGTCTGAAGTTATCACAAAGTCTATCTTTTCAAACAGTTCCTTCGAACTAACTCCGTTTGCTGCTTCCAGTATGTTCAACATGGCAACTTTCAAATCTGCCAAGTGTTCTCTTTCTGTAGCAATTGAAAATGTTGGGAGAGAGACCTGTATTTTCCATTTATTGTCATTCCTTGCACCAAGAAAGAACCAGCTCTGTTTTTTCAAACCATCAACAGAATAGGTAACTACTGACTTTTGATCTGATTGCATGATCTCTCTCACAATTTCATGCAATGCTAGCACTTCAATGTTCTTTCTGGCTTGTTGAATATTGCTAGACTGTGGTAGAATTGCTAGACTGTGGTAGAGTGTCTTGGTCTACTAAGTCTGGCAATTCATCATGAAATTTCCATTTCTGACCAAATAGTTTATTGCCAACAATCACTATGGCTCCCGCAGCTTGACTATCTGATATGTGATGAGAACTTTTGAGCTGGTCCATTGCTTCATAAACCTTGGGCCTTACTTTTCTGACACTTTCTCTTACGTGCTGGTACTTTGGCAGCAACTCGTCCTTTTCAATTTTTTTTTTTTGTCTAGGACAGTTTACGGCGCTTTTGACCCACAGACATGGAAGGCTCATCTGATTCTGATATGCTAATTTGGAAGTCAGTATGATTCGGATCATCCTCAGATAGTTCACTGAAGCCTTCAGCTGAAGCCATTTCTTTATTCCTCGCTCTTTCCATCTCTGCTTCCTCTCTCATTTGCTTCAAACTCTGCAGATCTCTCTTCCTGCATTCCATGGTCTTATTCCATTTTTTATTGACAAAACTCTCGCAAAGCATTTTTCCATCATGTCTTTGATCTTCCAGAAAGTCCCATTCTTCTTGAGTCACTTTCACACCATAAAAATTTTGTAAGCGTTTCTATACTTCATCATCTGTGCAAAAGATATCAAAAAGTTCTTTTGCTTTTTCGTTGAAATCTTACTTTTTTATAATAGTTGTTGTTTCAGTGTTTTTTTCTGGTCTGAACTAATTTGATAAATCTTTCATACAGTTCTGAAATTTTCAGTTTGATGCCTTTAGTGGTCACTGTATATACAGAGACATGCAAGAAGTAAATAGACACCCTTAATTTTATGGTAAAATGTATGCATCCAAATTTTTTTGCCATTATTATGACTAATATTCGTTTCCTTTTTTTAGATTGTAATATACCCATCCTAGAACATGCCTCAAACACAAGATTCCAAAGAAATTTCTGACTTTCAACGAGGATGGATTGTTGGTCAATCTGAGGGTGGACTGTCCCAGCGACAAATAGCTAGGAATCTCGGAATACCCCTTTCTACTGTTAACAGAATAATAGTCCAATTTAAAGAAAAGGGCAAAACATCAATTGAATCACGACCTGGTCGACCTGGGCCTTCTGACAAATGTCTTCGTTTTGTTCGAAGATCTGTTGAGAACAACCCTCGTTTAAAAGCTTCAGAAGTGGCAGAAAAACTCAAAATTAGCCCAAGAATGGCAGTAAACTATCTTCATCAGCTTGGTTATTATGGACGTGCAGCTATATCTTGTGTTCGAGGCATGTTCTAGGATGGGTAATTGGTATATTACAATCTAAAAAAAGGAAATGAATATTAGTCATAATAATGGTAAAAAAATTTGGATGCATACATTTTACCATAAAATTAAGGGTGTCTATTTACTTCTTGCATGTCTCTGTATATATTTAAAAAAATCTAGTGTTCTTGAAGGACATCCACAAGAATTCTTGCTGCAACTTCCTTTGATCTCTGTTTTACCAGCTCTATCCGGTTGAAGTAAGTACAATATGTTTTCCAAAATATCCTTTTTTGTTGGAAGCAAGCCATTTGAAAAGTCAGCAGTGTCTATGTAGGTTGTTGAACCCAAAGTCTTCTGGGTGGATGAGCGTGTACTTGGTGTCCAAGCATAACTCATTATTCACTCTGGTGTGAAGTCTGAAAATAGAAAAAAAAAAAGTTGCATCAGACTGGAAAACCTTGCGGCATGAAATGGGAGTCTTAGGGAATAAATAAAGGCACATACAACAATGTAATGAAAGCACAGTGAAGCATATTATTTTTTTTCAGTCCCTGAAACCAGCATTAGATGTGGTGGTTGGATGTTAGTCCACTAGGTGTCACTTATGTGCTGATGCTAATCAGGCTGACAACTGAACAGTGTGGTATGAGAGGTGATTGTGTCTGTGTTGTATGTGTGCGTTAATACATTCTTTAATATATATCATAACATTAGGGATGCTATCATCCATGACAATTTGATGAAAAATGGAGTTTTGGCTGCCATATGAGATTTTTAAAATTCTGAGTACAGATTCGTGTTCTCCGACCCCATAAACCCTAAAAGGACATATTACAAAGCAAATCTGGCAATAAATGTGGATTATTTAGCGGAAAAATATAATAATACACATATGTATGTTTTCAGGTGGTATGTACATGTGGGTCAGAGGGTCAAAAATAAAAAATCTTTTTTGACCTGATTTTCACTATTGATGGTCCATATTTTGAGGGGGTCCTCACTTAGGAATTCTAAAAAATTCAAAATAATACCCCCCCCCCCCCTAATAGGATGATGTTAAGACTTGGTGACAGTTAAAATTCTTGATGGAGGTCACAGATTTTCAAGCACAAACTCATTCCCCAATGGAAAGCTTCCTCTTGGTAAAGAGTCCTCAACATGTAATGGCAGAAGAGAATTGGACAACCAGACAAGCTGCTGATATGGTTGCACTAAGTCTGATTGAACACTGGATTTGGTGCAATGTCTATCCAATTTCACGCCCCAGTGTCACCAGCAAGATTCAGGATCTAGTCAAAGAATTTTCAAGGTAAGACTCAAATTTTCAGTCCTTTATAAAAAGTTTTAAAATGTCATACTTTTGTAAATTTTGTAGTTATTTATTTGTTTGTGACAGTAATTTTATTAACATAATCATGTGATTCAGTGATTTGCGAATCATAAGAATGATCAGTAATAAATTCTGTTTTGACTAGAAATTAACTTAGTTTATAATTGAAATTTGCATTCACATTAAAATTTTGGTAATTTTGTAGGTTTGATACATATCTAAAAAAGAAATGTGGTGACAAGTTCCAGAGTGATCTTTCTTCCTTCATTGAAAAAACTCCAAGTTGTTTGACATCATCTGTGAGGACTCAAATCAGAGAAGAAATTTGGAACATTTGTATCAACTCAAAATGACAGAAGACTATGCTTTCTATGAGGACCAGAAAACAGCTAAAATAGGAAGATGCATTGGTTTTAAGGAATGCCTTACATTGGCAGACATCAGATACAATAGGAGAGGATACAGCAGGAGCAAGCAAAAGAAAAGAATCCGAGTTTAATCCATATAAATTAAAAAACTTTTGATTACTGGACACTGAAAATCTGGGTTTCTTGAAATGATCATGTTACAAATTATAAAATTTTATTTTTGCATCTTTGGTAAACTATCTTTTATCATAATCATATTGTATTTTATTATCCCCAGGGAAGAGCTCAGAAGAGTTTTTCAAGTTGTTCTATCAAGCTCAGCAGCAATACATGACCATGATCTTGACAGTCTCTTAAGTCAGGACAGCCTGGAATCACATGATTAAAACAACTGGTGTCAGTGAAAACAGGAATCTAGGACAGAACAAAATAGGAAGATTCTACCAAACCTCGCTTGGCAGTGTGACAGGTATACTGTATAGTTTAAAATATGAGTATGCTTTGAACACACTTGTTGCTCTGTTGATAATACCTTTGAGAAAATGATTTATAATCCATGTAACGTTGCTAATAGTAAGAGTCCAAATCTTGAATACTGCTGTCCAATGAACATCTTGTTAGAATATTAACTTGATATAAAATAAATGTCTTTTACCAGGTATCACGTAAGTGACAGAGCCAGAGCAGCAGTTGCAGCAGTTTTAGAGGATTATGGAATTATCACTACTACTGATAAGATGAATGTAATTGACAGGTAACAGTCCAATTATCTTGTACATTAGTATCTGATTCAAATCAAGTATTTCACAAAAAGGCATACGTTTCAAACAAGTGTTGAAATTTAAATATTGTTAGTCAGAACATATGGAGCTTGCTTAAGTAACTCTTTAAAAATGAATAAATTTGCACCATAAACTTTGCAGGAACAAGCTGAGAAGAGAACATGAAAAATATCATAAAGCCATAAAAAAAAGAGGAGGGTAAATTGTTCGAATTGGTGGATGCTATTTATGTTGATGGCTGCAAAGATGCAACAATGGTGATAGTTGAAGTGAATGGCAAATATTACAGAAGAACTGAGCTAGAAGAGCACTATGTAATTGTAGAACCTGGTAAGATTTAAAATTTTGATCTTTAGTTTGCATTTTGTAACATATATTACTCAAAATATTTATTAAGATGAATTTTGGATATAGAAATTGGAAAATAGATATAAACCCTGAAATATCTAAATTCTCTCTAATTTCTGAATACTATTTCAGGTGATTTCTACCTCTTGCATGTGACTCCAAGTAATGGCAAGGGGTTGACTATTGCAACAGAGATATACAAGGCCCTTAAAGACACTGAATTACAAATGAAACTTGCCATGATAGGATTTGATGGGACTACTACAATGACTGGTTGAAATGGTGGAGCTATCAGATGCCTGGAAGAACTGCTTGGTAGACCTTTGCAGTGGAGCATTTGCCTACAACATGTAATGAGCTCCCCCTTCATCATGTCTTTGTTATTCTGGATGGAACAACAGAGAGCCCAGACTCATTTTCAGGAAAGATAGGGGTTGAACTTGGTGGAAGTGTATCTCAGTGGGATGTGATTTCATTCAACCCAATTAGGAATTAAAAATTTCCAGTTATTCCTAACGAAGTACTGGAGGACCTCAGCACTGATCAGTATTATGCTTACAGAATCTGTATGGCTGTTATGCTTGGCTGTGTTGATCCTGAGCTTGAGCTTTGAAGTTGGACTGATCTGTCATTCAAGGTGGTTGACTCTGGCATGTAGAAGCCTCAGATTTTATACATCTCAAAGGAAGCTTTCCACAGTTGTGGTCACACTTGCAGAGTTTTGTATCTTGGTCTATTTTCCAAGTTGGTTCCAGATCAAGGAGTATTGATGCACAGATGGTGCTAAGAACTTTTAGATATGCTCCAAAGGATCCTGAAATTTCCTCGCAAGGAAGCCAGGGAGATAGCCCTAAAAACACTCTACTGAAATGCATACTATGCTCACCCTGAGAATGTATTAATTGCCATGCTTGCTGATTCAGACCCACAAATCCACAACATTGCAGTTAACAAGGTACTTTTGATCAGAGGGAATGAATCAGTTGAAACAGTGATAGACAATGACTGAAGGTGGTGACCTGATAATTGATTCAGATGAGAATATTGAAGTCCCAGAGTTACAGCCTGACTTGAGTATTATGAGAGCTGGTAGTGTCAAGAGATTCATGGTGCCTAAAATCGATAATAAAGTTTGAGGGTATCTCAAAATGATAAACTTAAATTCACCTGACATTCATGAGCCCCCTATCATAGCATCTCTAACCAATGAAGAACTCATAAACATAAGAAAGGAAGCACTGAAACTCAACCAGCTTCATTATAATCAGGCTGTAGAGAGGCACATTAAACTTGTAACAGAGGCTTCCTCAACTGTGGTAGGATTTGAATGTCATGATGGCATTATTCAACAAAAGATAAAATCAAGAAAACTGAGTATGTTCAATACAAAAATACAATATTCTGAAGCTGTTTAGATTATTTTTTATTACTTTGTTTAATGAGTGATACTTAAGATTAATCTTAAGTTGACTTGTAATATTTTCAGTAGAAAATTTTATATATTTACCACAAATTGTCTGAGAAATTTGCAAAAAAAAAGGCTGAAAATTGCAGTTTTTGGCAAAAAGTAATATAAATATAGATATTTTGATACATTATTGAGGGTGTAGCCCTCTGCAAATGTTTTAATCTGCTTCAGAGGTAAAAAATACATCATAAACAGTTTTTAAATTGTCTTTCTATCATGTCCAGAACCCAAGATAGGTCACTGGGTTTAAATTTTGGTTGTGTGCACATATGATTTGTATAAATTGGCTGGTAGCAGTCACAGTTTTGTATGCAACCACCCAAAATCATTTTTAAAGTTTAATCCTGGACAAAAGACAACTATCTAGACCAGGGGTGGGGAACCTTTTTTCATTGGAAGGCCGCATTTCATTTAACCAAGACCCTATTAGGCCGCATGCTGAGAATTTAACATATACAGTAGGGTGCATCAAACGCCCTTAGGTTCTTGGATTTTAATATCTATTCTCTCAAATGTTACACTTGTTGCTAGAAGTGTGTATGCCAAACATTAATTAAATCGGAGGTGGTCCTGGGTGGCCACCAGTCACTTTTATATTTTCGCGGCAATTTTTGGGGGCCGCGCTATGTAAAAATATCTATTTTTTTTATTTACCAACCAGTTGACTACTTACATTGTTTCTTTTAATATAGAGTTGCTAAGGGGTGATTTACATAACATTTGAGAGAATAGACATTAAAATCCAAGAACCTAAGGGCGTTTGATGCACCCTAAAGGGGTGATTTACATAAAACATGTACCATAAACGAAACTTCACTTATAGTCTAATAATATCCTTTATTGTCTTTCAGAAACAATGGAAGCTAAGAAGACCAGATTAGCAAGTGCCATTTTTGGTCTTGGCAATGCTCTTACAGAAGGAGATGGTACATTGACAGGAGTCCGCCTCCCAACTTGCTGGCAGGTTCTTCGATGCGTGATATGGCACATCCAGAAAGAAATATGTGAAGGCAAACAAACACAGCCACTCAAATGGAAATCTGCCAGCATAGTCCTTATCCAGCTGAAAACATTCTACACTAAAGCAAATATTCCTATGCTTTCAGACCATCAATGCTGCAAACTAATACTTGACCTTCTTAATGACAATAACAAATTGCGTCAAATACCTGTTTCTCGCAGAGAATCTCCAAACACTTTGGCTAAGTTGCAATCCATGAATGAACGTCTTGATAAGACCTTTGGTGTATGGACAAAAGATGCAATGACAAACATTAAGAATGAGGAAGATAGAGCATTTTTAGAGTCAATGAAATCTGACAGAGTAGCCTCATTTGGTAGTGTTGACAAGAAGAAAGCTGATAAAGATCGTAGAAAAGAAAAACGCATCTTAGCGGAAGCTTCAAGACGAGAACGTCATGAATCATCCAGTGTACAAGAGATGAAAAGTTCTGTATGCTCTGATGATAGTGCCTCTGCAGATAGCTTGGAAGAAACTGAAGAAGAGGCGATTCCAGAGCTTCAAAGGAAGCGTAGTCACCACAGATCAACATATGCAGGTACGTCTGCCTTTATTCCTCATGATATTCTGAAAAGGCCTTCAGTCATGTCTGTTGCTACTCGACTAAACATAACTCCTGTTCAACAGGCTGTGCTCACCGAAGCTGTAATTCAAGAGGCAGGAGGTGATCCACGTCGTGTGGCCAAGTCGTATTCAACTGCTGATAAGGCTCGATGATCAATAACAAGTGCTATCGCCAAAGATATTCGAGAAAATTGGATCGCCCCAACAGCGGCAACACTTCACTGGGATGGCAAGCAGATGCATACGCTCACAAACAAGAATGGCAAGGAAGAAAGATTGCCAGTGTTGGTTGGGAATGCCACTGATGTAAAGCTACTGGGAGTGGCTAGATATCCTCGTGGAAGTGATATGTCATCAGGTGACATCATTGCCGAGCACACTTACACGTTTCTACATTCATGGAAGTGCAAACAGTCAGTTGTCAACTTATGTTTTGACACAACAGCATCAAACACTGGACACGTTACAGCTGCCTGTGTTACCATTCAATCAAAACTGGACCGTGCTCTTCTGTGGTGTGCATGTCGCCATCATGTTGGAGAGGTAATCCTGGATCATGTGTTTGACGCTCTCAAAATTGAGACATCAAAGTCTCCAGAAGCATCTTTGTTCCAAAGATTCCAGAAGAATTGGGAACACATATCGCATGCAAAGGATGAAAGTTTAACCAAAATTGACATTTCAATGTACAATGACGATGCACAACAACTGCTTTTATCCTGCAAAAACAAGGTTTTAAGCACAATCCGCACAAGCGCTTCATACTGTAGGGAAGACTACAAGGAAATGGCACAACTCTGCCAGGTAGTCCTCGATGATGATGTCACAAAACAAGGAACACTCCACAGACCTGGGGCCATGCATAAAGCAAGGTGGATGTCAAAGATTCTTTATTCCATCAAAATATGCCTACTTGAAGAGCAAATTTCTGTACTACCTCGAGGAACTGTAACAACACAACATCAATAGGAAAAACTGAAGGAGTTTGTTGTTTTTGTTGTTTATATTTATTGTGATTGGTGGCTCATATGTCAGTCTGCTTCAAATGCCCCATGGTTTGATTTGTGCTTATACAAGACTCTGCTCAACTATAAAGCTGTCAACTCAATCATTTCAGTCAGCGCTGTGAAAGCCTTTGATAGACATTTGTGGTATTTAACCCCAGAACTGGTTGTTTTGGCACTGTTCAGCAATGCAGTACCTCAAAAGGAGCGTCGTGCCCTTGCAGATGTGTTACTGGCCATACAACCAGATGAAATGCCAAGCACTCCAAAACACCGCTACGGTTCTGGATATGGCAAACCGTCATTTCCAAAAATTACAGAAGCGACAACCCTGGCTGATCTTGTGAACGAGGACTCGTGGTTTACAGTGAACCTTCTTCACCTGGATATGACCTTCCTAACAGAGGATGTTGACAATTGGCAGAACAATGACCACTTCAAGGCAGCCAAGTCCATTGTGGATGGGTTAAATGTTGTGAATGACCCTGCGGAGAGAGCAGTAAAGCTCACAACTGATTTTGTCTCAGCTGCAAGAGGAGAAGACCATTTCCAAAATCTTCTTCAAGTGGTTGAATGTGACCGCAAAGCGAGGCCAAATTTGCGGAAACGAGCAAAGTTGGAGTAGTGACATTGGCGTTGTGTTTTATACATTTTCAACTTTCAATCAATGTAAGTATAGTAATACCGAATATTTGTATATTAGTATTATAAGTAATACCGAATATTTGCCGAATATTCGGTGCATCACTACTAAATATATAAAAGTGGCCGGTGGTCACCCAGGACCACCTCCGATTTGATTTAGTTTTTGCATACATACTTCTACCAACAAGTGTAACATTTGAGGGAATAGACATTAAAATCCAACAACTTTTTGAAAATCATGGGGCGTTTAATGCACCCTAATATACAGTACAACAAAATGTCATATCTTAGTCTACAATCTACATCGTACTGTATGAATTCTGAATGTCAAATAGGCAGAAGGCCGCAGGTTCCCCACCCCTGATCTAGACCACCTCAATTTTGATCCTGGCACTTTTGATTTTTTTCACTCCACCCTACAGTGGACAACAACTGATTTCAGATTTGGTATAAGGTTAGCTGAGTGTGAAACTTTCTCTTCAAATGTGTTAAAATCATACCCAAATTAGTTTTTCAATTTACTTCCTTGAAAAAAAATTGTGAAAAGGAAAAAATTATATTTCTAATCTGTAAATTTTATTTTTACCAAAAGCAATAAAATAATTATATTTGAA
Organism: Bathynomus jamesi; assembly: GCA_023014485.1. Lineage (NCBI taxonomy): Eukaryota > Metazoa > Arthropoda > Malacostraca > Isopoda > Cirolanidae > Bathynomus > Bathynomus jamesi. The sequence goes on from JAJOZX010010635.1 coordinate 93,125, forward strand.
TGGGCCTCAAGGACTACAATGATATTAATTTAATATAAGGTGCAGACCCATACTATAACTCATGGAGTATTTAGCTAATAATATTTCATATCCTTCAGAATAATGAAATGTTAACTGAAGGAAACCACTTTATTTGAAGTTAATTTTTTCCATCACTCATTTGATGTCATGAGTTTCAAAATGGAAAAAGGTGAAGGTGAAGTTGAATGTGAATGTGATTTGAAAGAAGAATATTGGAACATTAAAGATGAATTGGATATTAAAGAAGAAGTACATTTCTATGAAACAAGTTGTTGCAAAGAAGATACAATTAGTCATAGAAACATCCGTGATGAGTGGGAGGTAAAGAATAGATATAAACACTTGGTTGTCTAATATAGTTTTAAGTGGATTGTGATTCTTGCCAAAGGAAAGAACCTTTTTGAAGTTTGTCTGAATTTGTTAATGAATACAGATTATTCAGTTAGATTGATAATTTATTTATTAATAAATTCATCAAGAAATAAAGTTGATACTCATTTTAAAAATTTTAATAGATTATAAAGCAATTTTTGTAAACTTTGACATAAATTGAAATAGGAGTTTAATTATTGAATTTGATAAAAAAACTATAAAACCACTTACAGAGTGATAACATCAAAGATGAATGGCTGAAAGAAATTTCTGTTAAAGAAGAAACAGACTTTACTCATGAACCCAACATTAAGGTAAATATATTTGCCTTACTCGATTACAACTTTAAAATAATCCATTCACTGTGAAGGGAAATGACTTTGGGCTTCTATATATAAGCAGGGAGGAAAGGAGTGGAGGTATGTCACTCGCTTGAGATCTTAGAAAGTGAATGGGTTCCATGGGAGAACTACATTCTAGGCACTTCCTTTCTCATATGCCAAACCATTTAGTCTTATGCTGGTGTAGGGGTTGTGAAGTTTTTCACAAAACCCCACATTCAAGCAATAGGCTTGGACTTGGTTCCCAAGTTTCCTTATTAATGGCCCATCTGTCATTTTGGTTCATTTGTACTTGCTGTGGCCCAATCCTTTGTATTTTTTCTCTCTGTCCCTCCCAGTAATTTAAGTTTTCCAGTTCATTCCTTTAAACCATTCCAGCAGTGGATTAGTCATTGCAAGGGTTTTAAAGTTCTAGCTGGTTCTCTGGAGTTTTGTTTGGCAAATATTGTTTAAATCTAAGAATTGTGAGTCAAGTTTTCTCTTTCTCCACAGAAGTCTAGTTAAATATTAAGCGTTATTTTGTTATTAAGTACTTGACAGTAAGTGCTCTGAACATTGTTTGCTCCTGGAAGATATAGCATAAATTACTGTTGGAAAGCGTATTAAGGTATTTTATTTGTTGAGGGTATTATGATTCTTTATCAGAGTTTACTAGACCTTAGAATTGCCCAGTGTTGTTAATGATTAAGATAATTGTTAGATAATGATTGGTATGCATTCAAATTGTAAATAAGTATGGGCATGTTTTATTATATATTTAGCTTGCTTGAATTAGACACCAGACTTGTTACTGCCAGTTTGCAGTGCTTGCTCGAGCCTTGGATTTCTGTTAACCTAATCCTGTTCTTTTGCGATTCATTCTTGCAACTAGTTATAGAACCCATTATCATCACTATAGGATACCAGTTGCCTTATACCAGAGACTTGCTTGTTGCTCATGCTTCATTTTGGTACTGCTTATGGGTTGATCAAATAATATGGGATATATATTTGTCATGATTGTCAGTTATTTATATTTACTACTATTATTTTTACATTATTTGTATTTATTCTGAGTAATTTATTCTTAACAGTGGTTAATTAAGCGGTTGTTGCGATTCCAGTTTGTTTAATTATTTGTTATTATTGATTAATTGTACCCTGTGCGTGTAACTAATAATTTTTTGTCTCAGCAACCAGTTGGAACTAGTGGGAAGTCCACCAACTAGCTCAACTGGTCCAGATACATTGTTTGGATTGTGGATCCAACCTAGTTGGAGCTACAAAGTCCCTTGGGGGGGTTGTCAGCTACAGTTGGCCACTCCGGGTCTGCCACTGGAATCAGGCTTGTGAACCAGAAAAACTATTATTATCTAGCCATTTACTTAGAAATCTGGTTACAGGGTCAAGTTCGGAGTGTAGCTGGGTTGGGACAAAGTTTCATGTACTTTAAACAAACCATTTCCTGTGCTTGTCTCCCACTTGCTTTCCATTGTTTTTCTTTGCTGAACTTCACTAATAATTGTTTTCCAGAGTTTTTCTGTTGATTATACCATATTGCCAGTGTTGTGTTTTTATACTTTTATATTGAAAATAGTATTTATTGCAGCCATAATAAAAGGGATAAAAAAATAGGTCAGTTTATTTCTGTCAGGTTTGCCTTGGAATTCCAGTTCCTTTCTTGGACCTTGAGCAATTGGGATTGTTTTCCTGTGGAAATAAAGATCTAATAAATAGATTATTGGGAAGTAGCTTACAGTTAACATGTGGATTGAACCTCACTAACCTCACTAATCTCCTAGAAATAGACAGCTGATGTGAGAGACTTCTGACCCAGAATAAGTTGATTTGTTTAGGATTAGAACTGGACTATAAGTGATTGATGGTGGAGCGCAGTTGGTGCAGGATCGAGAACCTAGTGTGTGCATGTGTTCATAATCATACTAAGAAAGTTGGGTGTAAGGAAAACTAATACCCAAGAAGATACTACAGGATACTGGAGAATACTATGCCCTTACCTGGACAATTTATTAAGGGTGCTGGATGGCTTGAAAACACTTGATACTTGGGGTCTATGGCCCACTCAGCCACTGCAGCGCTGGCTTAGGTGTATTTTAATATTCGTAACAAATCTTTAAGGGATCTGATGAGACAGCTATATGCCATTGATAGAAAGCTGGCACATCTTCCTATTTCATTTCTACTGATTTTATCTGTACAGTCTGACCCGGCAAATTTGGGATTCTATAGTCTGATTCCTCGCTATTCTGGGATTGCTTTCTTGATTGGGAAAAATTGTATAAAGTTTTATAGCAGTACAGTGCATATTTAACATTACATACAGTTTATTGTATGCAATATTAAATATGTAATGTACTAGAGTGAACAATATTTTGAGAGAATGTGCATGAACATAGCGTAGTGTACTGGTAAGAAAGAATGGTCTGTTTAAAGTGTTTCATTCTTGTCATATCTTCACAATCACAGTGAAGCATGTAGGTCACATGGTGTCATTGTATGTAAAAGATATGACACAAGAACAAAGCACTTTAAACAGACTATTCTTTCTTACCTGGGCACTATGCTACATTCATTCACACTCTCAAACTATTGTTCACACACTCTCCAGCCAATCACACTGTGTCATCTCTCTTGTACCCATACTCACATTATTATAGTACAGTATTTAAGCATCATCACTTGAAAATACCATTGATGACCAAATGAAGAGAGTTTCCAACCATGAAGCTGTTAAAGCTGCAAGAACATCTATGAGTTGGCTTCACTGGTGTGAAGAAGCCACCGAGACTCAGTTAAGGACAGTGAGAAAATGTATTGAGATTGCTGAAAGGGCCTATGATACTGAGAGCAAGCAGACCAATTTGTTTGACTTTTGGAAGAAAGAGGAGCTACCAGCATCTCCATGCAACAATGACTCACCATCTTCTAATGATGAAGCTGCATCAGCCTCCAGCCAACTCCACACACACTGACTGTATTGTAAGGAGGAATGCCCAGCCTTGGGGACATTCAAAAAGGTTAGTTTATACAATATATTAATACTACATTTTGTTGTCATGTCTATTTAATTGTTTTCAGGTATACAGTATAGTATTTAAGTTTTTCAGGGACAATTTAGGTCAAAATCACTGTCATCTTCTGTAAATCATGGATACCCATTCTGTTAATCCGTGAATTTAGGTAATCTGGGTAGGTCACTGTGCTCTTTTATCCCAGATTTGTGGGGTCAGACTGTACAGTCGACCCTTGACTTACATAATTAATCCATTCCAAGATGAGTTACTTAACTTGAAAATGACGTAAGTCAAACCCCAAAATACATGTAAATCGGGTAATCCGTTCCAGGACCCCAAAAAAGTATTGAAAATAATAAAATAATTAAGTTTTTGATAAAAACAGTGTATATAAACAGAATTATAATGGTAATTAATAATTATTATTAAGAAACCATCTGTAAAAGAAAATACATATTAAAAATTAATAATAAAATTAATTTAGACTTACATTGGAGAGAGAGTTATATAATGCACAGTAAAAATAACAATGAAATAACGTGAAATACCCGGTGTCCTGCCAGTGAGTGGTCATGCACTGCATTTGCGATTATGTAGCTATTACGCAACACAAAATAATTACGTAAGATGAATCAATTACAGTAAATGGGGGGCTTCTTGTAACTTGAAATTACGTAAGACGATGATGATGTAAGTCGAGGGTCTACTGTACTTATAATATTTTCTCTTGTTGTAATTTCCAAATATATATATATATATAATATATATATATATATATATATATATATATATATATATAGTAAACCCTCAATTTAACAGATTAATAGTGGGAGGAGGTGTCCATTAATGCCGACAGGCTATGAAATCTGGATGTTCATTGAGTCAACCATCACTATCCTGAAACTTTGTTCATGTGGTTTGCTAATATATTTGCAGTGGAGCAAAGTTCAATGCCACAAACATTTATGCCACGTTTTTATCCTGCACCACTTTCATATGCTTCCTGCCACCAATGGGTGAAGCATCAACATTAAACTTTAATGAAAATTGTTTGAGCTTTTCCTTGCTTTTACAAATACCCAGCATTTTGTTTTTTCACACCATACTCATACACACAGGCAACAGACACATCAGACTCCAACTTTGCTATTAACTCAAATTTTTGCAAAACACTCCAATTCAGTCGCTTTCTTTTCACACCACTATCTTTAGAGACCATGGTTGATAACTTCTGTTCACTTTATATGCTAATAAAGCAAACACTGAATTGAAAATAAAACTTGAGAGGTAAAGATGATGCTCTATCATGGAATACAGTCAACAACAGAGTGGGCTCATGTTGACCAAAGCACAAAATGTGCTATAGATCAGATGATGTGAATGTCAGAGAGTGTTTGTTGTTTCCAAAGTCCGTTGAATGGAGGTCTGTTAAATCGAGAGTTTACTATATATACATATATATATATACACACACTGCTTAATTTGTAAATGAAAAAAAAAGTGGAATGCAGGTGAAGCCCTCACAGTTAGGGGGTCTGGGGGAGTGCTGTAAGCTCCCCCAGTGGGGTCCGGGGTGGCACCCCAGAAACCGCATTTTAAGTGCTTTTTCTGCGAAAACTGCACAACATGCAAATGAAAGCTCTTTGAATACAGTATTATTTTAAAGAAAAAGTTAGACTATGATTGCAACATCTAAGTGAAACAAAATATTATATGTATTTGAAACAAAATAAAATTGCTTTACTTACATGCTATTGCTATATAGTACAGGGTGTCCCGTAAGTCTGGACCCATAGGGATTTATAATATATTTTTTTATTATTATTATTATTTTATTATTATTTTTTTATTATTTTTTATTATGATTTTTATTTGTGGGGCCACTTGAAAGCCAAAGTGTACGAGGTCAAACTTCAGAACATTTTCCACCTTAAAGCACGCATTGTGGAGGCGTGTCAAGAAATTTCTGCGACTGTGATTCAGAAAGTGCTGTCGCAGTAGAGATTGCGTCTTCAACTATGTGTGCGACACAACGGCAGACACTTTGAACAGATTATGTAATAAATTTTTGGACTATTTTGTAATTTTATTATTTTTCCCTATGGGTCCAGACTTACGGGACACCCTGTATAGGAAGTTGATAGAATAATCACATTAATTTCCATACACACTTCAAACTTCTTTCTGCTTGATCGACTAGTTTTCGCTTTCTACTGTCTGTATTTTGTTGGATTTTAAATTATGAAATTACGTTGCTGACCTTTTTATTAAAATAACTTTTTTTAATTAGGTTTTAAAATAAAAGTACTGGAACAGTGTTCCGGAGTGTTCCATCACAAATTAAGCACTATATATATATATATATATATATATATATATAATATATATATATATATATATATATATATATATTATGTTAAACACAGACCGTGCATGGAACAAGGAACTCTTCTGGGAAAATTAAATCCACTATAGTGGATTTAATTTTCCCAGAAGAGTTCCTTGTTCCATGCACGGTCTGTGTTTAACATATAATGTTCTCAGGGAACCATTCTGAGTTTGTGTATATATATATATATATATATATGGGATGAATTTCACAATTAAACACGTGAAATGAATGCTGCAAACCCACAAGGAAAAAAAAACAATTCCAAGGCCTTTCATGTATTCAGAGCTACACCTTGTCAGGGAATGAAGAGAGAAGGCAAGATGCCCATAAATATATACAACATAGTGGAAACCAAAGCAATTAGCACATACTTAACAAGAGTTAATGAGAGGCAAAAGGGATTTTAACAAGATATTGTGAATTTTATACATTCCTGCATTTATTCATTTTAAAAACAATTTCAATAACAGTGTGGGAATGTATAAAATTGACAATATCTTGTTAAAATTCCTTTTGCCTCTCATTAACTCTAGTTAAGTATGTGCTAATTGCTTTGGTTTCCACTATGTTGTATATATTTATGGGCATCTTGCCTTCTCTCTTCATTCCCTGACAAGGTGTAGCTCTGAATACATGAAAGGCCTTGGAATCATTTTTCTTTTTCCTTGTGGTTTTGCAACACACACACACAGGTATCTCTCGTTTAATGGTCATTCACTCAATGATCACTCACTTT
>JAJOZX010010635.1:105000-129950 GCA_023014485.1 Bathynomus jamesi
AAGATACAATAAATACTCAAAATTATAGATTTATTATTAACCCTGCATATACACAAATGTCAGAACACTTTTGCATCAACAAAATTTTTTGTATAGATTGGCCATGGGGGTGGGTATACCTCCCCCCCCCCCCCCGCAAATAAAATAAAATTATGATAACTTTCAAAATATTAGTCATAGCTTAATTATCAACTGATGCTTATTTGTTCTTTATGAAGTTCTCTACCATAAACAGTTTACATTTTTACTCTAACCCAATAAGAAGCAACACTTGAAACTTTAGTAGTTTTTTGAGGACCCCCATTTTGGGGGGGGGAGCCATATCTCCTAAAGTATTTGCTCAAATAAATTTTAAGCTACATTTCCATAAACAGACGGTGAAATTTACTAGACAAAACAATCTATATTTATGGAAAATTGATCAGACTAAAAATGCTCTTTATAATAATTTATACTCCTTTCAAAGTTTAATTATATAAAAATATTTTGCATTCATGAAAAAGGGAGAGCTTAATGAGTTAAGTTACCCATAAATTTACATTTTCTTTAAGTAGGTAATCTCTAATTATTATTAAACTATTGTAATCTCCTACTCTATATTAATAATAATTCTAGATTAAGTTGTACTTCATAATGTATGTATTAAACCATCTTATATGTTGACTGTATTTCAAGTATTTTCATAACTTTATTAATCCAAATTGTTGATTTTTTTTTTTTTTTTTTTTTTTTTTTTTTTTTTTTTAAAGTGGCCACAAGGAGTGACTTCAAATTTTAATGAAAAATATTATTGTTATTGACATTGTTGAAGAAAGAAAATATCTTCAACATATGAAAAAACAATTACTTTAAATATTGGTATTTAATTCATGAAACTAAAATATACTTATTTTATCATTTTGCCGAGTAATAAAACTTTTTAACATCATTTTAGCTATGGTTTGTAACAAATTCTGGTTTGGTATATTATAGAGAGCCTTAGGAAAAGCATTTAAACAAATTTGAAATGTAAAACTATGAAAATTGAAAGTTGTCACATTAGATTAGTAAAATTTATGAAGGGAATTAATTTTTTTTAAATATAGGCAAAGAATCAGCATCAGAAAAATTTTGGATTTGGTACATGACTAATATTGATAGCAACATTGAATTTTTATAAGTTGTTCAGTTTTAAAATATTTAGCTTTAAAAATAATGGAAGTGTGACTTCATCTATTACACTGGTATGCATCAATTTTGCTGTCAAGGGTTTTGTAAGTGATTCTTATAGTTTTTCCTGCTGATTTCGAATCTGCAATCCATTTTTCTCAATCAGCTCAGGTTATCCGGCTATGGCCTCATAAATAAAATAGAATTTTTCATGATTTTGTCAGTGGAATTGGAACAGTAACATCTATCATCACTTGTTTCACTTGTATAATATCTTTTTTTACTTTTCAGGCATATAGATAAAATATTTCATAATGAATAGAGTATGTAAAAATGATCCCAATAGATTCTGCTACATATGTGGGACAGTTACCATGCCAAATAACCAGTCCCAAATCACTAAATTTGTGAAGACAATGTATAGAGCATACTTTGGAATTAAGCTAGGGGACCAGGACAAAAATTTCGCCCCTCATATGTGCTGCAAGATGTGCATTGAAAATTTGAGAAGATGGACCAAAGGCAGAGCGAAATCTTTGCCTTTTGGAATTCCAATGATTTGGAGAGAAGGAAAGGATCACGTGACAGATTGCTATTTCTGCATGACAAACCTCCAAGGTGGGCTTATAAATTTATTTTTCTTAAATATTTTGAAATCCTCGTATGAAACGACATAATATTCACCATAATGTAATATTCACCATATATATAGCATAATATTCACCATAATGGTACCGGTAATCATACATTTACATATACATATTGTTATAGAAAATACATTTACACATACATATTGTTATACAAGTTACATTTACATATACAATGACTGTATATTTTCTTTCTTTTTCATTCATATTGTCCCCGAAGGGACAATATGAATGAAAAAGAAAGAAAATATACAGACTCCATCGACCTATTTCATATCTTACAGACCGCAGCCTTCCCTCACGAGCCGCCACTGTCTGAATGCTTCTTCTATTTCATATGCAAGTTTTATATCCATGTTTCTGTGTTTCTATTTTCAGGAGTTAACAAGAAGAATAAACACATTGTTGTATACCCTGACATTCCTTCTGCTATGAGACCTGTACCCCATGGTCCTGGAATTCCAATACCCGACCCACCTCAAACCCTGGACTTCGATGATTCTGATGATGAATCAATGACCAATGACCAGTCCCAGTCGTATATACCTACAAATACCGCTTCAAATGAGCCGAGGCCTCTCAACCAGGCCAAACTTAATGATCTTACCAGGGATTTAGGACTTTCCAAATTAGCTGCCGAGATCTTGGGCTCACGACTTCGAGAGGACAACTTGCTGGCTCCGGAACAACATTCTCCTGGTATAGGAAATGAGAGGAAGAATTCCGCAAGTTTTTTGCAGTGCACAAAATACCTCTTCCTTAGTGTACTGCTGCAATGTTGAGGGGCTAATCGAATCCTTGGGCCTGCCATATAACGCATCAGAATGGAGGCTATTTATAGAATCGTCTAAACGAAGTTTGAAAGCAGTACTTCTCAACATTGGGAATAGGGTTGCATCAGTCCCTGTAGCACATTCCGTACAACTTACTGAGAGCTACGATAACATGAAAATTTTACTGGATGCTCTCGTATACGACCAACATAACTGGAGGATCTGTGGAGATTTGAAGGTAATACTAATATCATAAGTAAACTATTGCTATTGACTATGTTGTTTTTCCAAAGGTTATTTGAGAGCGTATAAGAACACTTAACTTCCCCACAGAAGTGATACAGTCCAATGCATAGATTTTTTATCTGATAGAACAAATTCTCTAAATTCTTTAAATATTTTCATTTTTTTTCAGATTGTGGCATTTGTATTGGGAATGCAAGGGGGATACATGAAATACCCATGTTTCCTCTGCAAATGGGATAGCCGAGCGGATGAGAAGCACTATGCACAGCGTGAATGGGCATCCAGAGAGAATTTTGAACCTGGGTCGCATAATGTCATTTCAGTGCCCCTTGTACTACCAACAAAAATTTTGCTCCCACCACTTCATATTAAGCTGGGCTTGATGAAAAATTTCATCAAATCAATGAATAAGGAGGGTTCAGCATTCCGATATCTCGAGAGTAAATTTCCTCATATATCTGATGCTAAACTAAATGCTGGGGTTTTTGATGGTCCTCAAATTCGAACTTTGATCAAGGATACTCAGTTCGAAAACGCAATGACTCCAACTGAGAAGAATGCCTGGCAGGCATTCAAATCAGTTGTCACTGATTTTCTTGGCAAGCGTAGTAGTCCAGAATACAAGTCCATTGTCAAAAACTTGATGGAAGCTTTCAAAGCTCATGGGTCGCGCATGTCCATAAAAATGCACTTTTTGTGGTCCCACTTGGACTATTTTCCTGAAAATTGCGGGGATTATAGTGAGGAACAGGGTGAATGATTTCACCAAGATATCAAAATAATGGAAGAGAGGTACCAGGGAAACTGGGATATCAATATGCTGGCGGACTATTGCTGGTGTTTGAAGCGAGACGTGCCCGAAGAAAAACACAGATGGAAAGCCAAAAAAACTTCATTCCTTCCTCAATAAACTTTTTTCCATATTCATTGTGAATAAAAGTATTTATTCACACTGTTTTCATTTTTCACGAGTGTTCTTATAATATTACTCGTATCTACAGTGTTTAAGCTAAAAAAATCAATAAATTTGGGGATAAAATTGGACTTATAATAAATGGCCAATAGAGAAAAAACCTGACCTGATTGAGGAAAACCAATGTCATTTTTGAATTCAGCATGGTCGAATTATATAATATGAGTTGAAAAAACCCTCACAGCAGACAAAAAAATTTCATATGCATATTGCATACCAGTGTTATCACACTAGGGAGCAACATTTTTGTTTCTTGAAAACTATTTGGTATTTCTTATAGCACTTTTGATGCTGATTCCAAATATGGTTTCAGAATTTTTCTATCACCCATAGTTTTCGAGAAAATAATATTTCCATTTACTCAGTTTTCCCAAAATATTAGTTAAAATTAAGTGTACTAATTTAATTTTACTTTCTTTTTTTTCCAGGTTAACTATATTTAATAGTATTTTTTGCATTAAAAAAAATATAGCTATTTAAACAAACAGGTTTTTAATAAAAAGAAATTTTTTTTTCAAGTTTTGCTCAAATTTTAAAATTTTTCATAGTAGAAAAAATTGGTTTTCATTCCAAAAAGTTTTCCGTGATTTCAATAATTTTCTGCCAGCATGAATCGAAACTGTATTAATCCCAGAGATACATTTTGCTACGTATGTGGAGAACTGACCATAATGGCACAGAGGAAGACAATGACCCCATTCGTGAAGAAGGCTTACGAACTTTATTTTGGATGTAAGGTAGGCGACCAAGACAAATCCTGGGCACCTCATATCTCATGCATTTCCTGTGCCATCACTCTTAGGGGTTGGATTAAAGGTACCCGCAAATCTATGCCATTTGCCATACCAATGATTTGGAGAGAGCCCAAGGATCACCTAATGGATTGCTATTTTTGTATGACTAACGTTTCAGGATTCTCTGCCAAAAATAAACATAAAATTCAATACCCAAATCTTGCATCTGCCATGAGACCAGTACTACATGACGATGATAACCCAATTCCAACTCCCACAAAGTCATGGACACTGGATGAAGAGTCTGAAGTTGAACCAATGGAAATTGATGACACTAAAGATACAGACTTTCAGCAACCTGAATCAAATAAACCACGTATGATAACGCAGGTTATGCTGAATGATCTCGTGAGAGATTTGGACCTTCCGAAAAAGAAAGTGGAATTATTGGGCTCCAGGTTACGTGAATGGAATTTGCTGGCAAAAGATACAAGCATATCGGCGTTCCGCACTCGCCAAAAAGATCTGATGCAGTATTTCTCCTCGTCAGGTGGTTTATGCTACTGTAATAATGTAAATGGACTGCTGTTAGCTCTCGGTCATGAGCACAAATCTGAAGATTGGCATTTATTTATTGACTCTTCGAAGCTAAGCCTCAAGGTTGTACTACTTCACAATGGAAATAAATACCCTTCCATTCCTGTAGGGCACGCTGTCCACATGAAGGAATCTTACGAAAATATGAAACTCATCCTTCAGCAGATTAATTATGACCAGTTTCATTGGTATATATGTGGGGATTTAAAAGTCGTTGCGCTTCTTCTGGGAATGTAGCTCGGTTATACGAAGTTCTGCTGCTTCCTTTGTGAATGGGACAGCAGAGCCAGAGATTCACATTATTTTGTAAAGGATTGGCCACTTTGTCAAAAATGTATCCCAGGACTGAAGAATGTGTCTCATGAACCCTTAGTTGACCCCAAGAAAATATACTTACTGCCACTTCACATCAAACTTGGCATCATGAAAAATTTTGTCAAAGCAATGAACAAGGAAGATGAGGCATTCAAATATTTGAAGAAAGTTTTCACGACTTAGCGATGCAAAGATAAAAGAAGGGATCTTTGTTGGTCCCCAAATCAGAGAGCTCATGAAAGATCAAAAGTTTGATGATGCCGTGAGAGGAAAAGAAAAAGTGGCATGGGAGGCCATGAAGAATGTTGTCACAAATTTTCTAGGGAACATCAAAGCCTCTAACTATGAAAAAATAGTGCAGGACATGATTGAAGCATATAGGTTATTGGGATGTAATATGTCACTAAAAATCCATTTCTTGCACTCCCATTTAGATTTCTTCCCTGAAAACCTCGGCGACGTAAGCGATGAGTATGGAGAAAGGTTCCACCAAGATATAGCTACTATGGAGAAACGCTACCAAGGGAGGTGGGATCCGGCAATGTTAGCTGATTACTGCTGGACATTGATGCGAGAAGCTCCTAATGAAAACTACAAGAGAAAATCAGTGACAAAGAAGTTTTAAGAATAATATTTTAAATGCCAATCTGCCACTAATATAATTTTTATGAAGTATTTTTACTAACTTCTATACACTTTTTGAATAAATATTAAAATACAAATTTCTCAGTAACCTTGGGTGATAGAGAAATTCTATGGCTATATTCGGAATCAGCGGAAAAGGTCCTATAAGACCAACCTGTTCACGTCCAAGAAACAAAAAATAAGTTAAAATTTGTTCCCCAGTGATTAGTCAAGATATTTCCAGGGTTTTTATGAATAACTTTGAAGCAGTTTTATATTCTTCTTTGAGCTACTCCATGTTATAATAGTATGCAGTAAATATAGATGGATTAAGGAATAATACAGGGTAAGGAGTGCATTTTGAGGAAGCATCTTTTTCAGTTTGAATAATATGAATATATGGTAAAACTTTATATTTTGGATTTCATGTGTTGTACATGAATCTTAAAATTAAAATTTTCATCTAAATTAATGTTGAGCACTTTAACTTCATTCACTCTTGCAAGAATAGTATTACAATTTTTATTTAATAGTTTGTATTTGTTTTTGTGGTAATATAGAAAATGACTGTTCAGTTGTGTAAAATTTATTAGAATACATCCAGTTATGAAAATGATCTAATTTAGCAGAATATCTAAATAGTAGAAGAAATAAGTGTGGTGTGAAGTGCTTGTTTTGCAAAAATTAATGTGGTTAGGAGATAAAAATCATTGACATGAATTAAAAATTGTAATGGCCTAAGAGTATATATTTGTGGAACCCCACTATTTAGTACTGCCTTTTTAGATAAATTATCTTTTAATTTGTTAGTCAATCCTTGCTTTAATGAATTAATTGGTTCTGAAAATGGTTTGTATATCAAAAATTCATATACAGTAAACCCTCGATTTAACGGACTAATAGGGGGGGAGGGGTGTCCGTTAATGCCAAAAGTCTGTTAAATCAAAAATGTGCACAAATGGAGGCACTGGTGTCGTATGTTTGCTTGTAGATGGTTGTGATATACAAGCAGCATTAGGGTGAGCAGGGGCGTTGTCAAGAAGCAACAATGCCTTTACATTATTGGGGGAAATCTTCAGAACATCTGTCTGGAAGCGCCTCACATCAGGGACAAAGTGGTTGAAGAACCAGTCAGAAAAAATCTCTGAAGTAAACCACGCATTCTTTGAGCTGGTGTAAATAACAGGCAACTGATTCATAATGTCTTTAAGAGTGTGTGGTTTCTTTGATTTCCCTACCACCATGGGCTTCAGGCAATGCAAACCATCAGCATTTGCACAAAGTAAGGCAGAAATTCGCTCCTTAACTTGCAACCAGGAGTGCTGTGTTCATGTTTGTAGTTCACACGCTTTCTTTTAACTCCTCTATCACTTGATGCCATTTTGAATTGTAAGGATTGCAAAATTATTTAATAAATAAAGTCACAATTCAGAAATCACAGAAACACACTGTATACAACCTGACTGCATGGTGCAGCGTTTAAGATTTTTAATTTTTTTTTTTAAATTTTTAATTTTTTAAAATTATTATTAATTAATGTACTGTATTATTATTTGTCCGGTCCGTTAAATCCGAAATCCGTTACATCGGGGTCCATTAAATTGAGGGTTTACTGTATTGAAATCAAGAATTCTATAGAAACAGTGTTACAATTTATTAATTCATTCTAGAGTCACCCCCCCATTATGGAATTATTTGTAAATATTTATACAGAAAACACACTCAAAGACATCACATGCATGTAAATACATTAAAAGACCTAAAAAAATATTGTACTTTCAAGCTTATTGGAGAGCAAACAGCTAATTGGAATGGTCTTGTAGTGGGGGGGGGGGGGGGGGGGGGAATATGTGAACAAATTGAGAAGAATTGTGGCTTCTGTGGTAAAAGCACCAAAATTTGCATAGGTAATGTTTAATATGTACTAAATGATTTCAGATATAGTACCAAGCTGAATATTTTACCTGACACCCATAAATGGGGAAATTCCAAGATGGTCACTGCATGAATTCTGGAAATGTATTAAGTCACACATCTTTAGCAATATATCATATGAAAACATGAATGAAGTGTCCTTTTCTATTTTCATACATAAGGAATCCAATGCCACCATCATTTATTCTAAGAAATGATTATTTTGCGCAAAAATTGGCTACATTTAATACAAAGAACAGCCTTTTTGTTAATTTGTGATAGTCAGAATTTTGAAATGATTGACATAAGGTATTACAGACAGTAATGCAAGTCTTTGTTCAGTTTTTATAAATGAACTAGAAAAGAGATATATTTTGGCACAAATAAAACGCATGTCTGTATGAATGTGTTCATGTATATTGAGTGACTATAAAAAAGAACAAAACCAAAGCAAAAGAAACCAAACCACTGTTGATGTTACAGACTAACTAGAAAAAAATTATAAACAAAAATATATTTGGTAATTGTCATTGTAGTCATAGTTGCCACCACAATGGCAGTGTGATGTACACTTCAGAGCTGCCCTGACACACTTGCAGAGTCCTCTGAATCCCTTCTAGCAACCACATCATAACTCCAAACAAGATACTGCCACTTTGGGGGGGGTAATGTCCACTGTGGTTCCCATCCTTGTGTTGCACTCTTCTTCCATCCCCAGGACTCTGGAGCATGGACATAGACTTGCCTCCAAACATGTCCACTTTGGTAAATGGCCTTTTTTGTGTGCTGCAACAGTGCTGCTCCAGTTCGTGATATGGTATTGATGGATCTGCCCTTGGTGGTGAATATATGCTTCCTGGCTGACTCCAGACTAGTCTTGGTGCTGGTTCTGTCATATAGCAGCACAACATATATTTCCATTACAGACATGAAATTTTGTTGAAGCTTGCTGGACTTTAAACAGAGTCTGGTGAATGCTGAGGTAACCTCATCAAATGACTTCCAAATGTCAAAAATAGTTTTTGTACCCCTGCCTGCAAAAACAAGGATACAGTGTCTCATCCAATGAAGGCATGAAACATGGGAAGTGCTCGTGCCTTCTCTACACCAATGCTATGGCAATACAGTGATTCCCTGACCTGCACAAGGGTTTCATTCTTAAAAAAGCTTGTGCAATCCAAAATTGTGCAGGTCAGAACTATCTTCCCATAATATAAATGGGGTTAGAGGGATAAATTAAAAAAATCATGTATAAAGTAATTTTTACCTGAATAAAAGCTTTTAAAACATTGTACAATAAATGTATAATAATAATATTGCATGTAAAATAATATATACAGATGTCCCTCATTTAACAATTGGGTTATTGATCAGTTTTTCAGGTGGTGGTAGAGAGGCATGTAGCAGTTTGATCCTTGATCCAGATCTGTAGTAGTTTCTCCATGCTCTCCATCACTGGATCACATACCCTAGTTATCCTCATGGTGCTGCTGGAAGCCACATTTTCTGCTGAGATCATCAACTCAGGAGCTTTCATGATGATGGTTGAGAGTCAACTGAGCTTGGCCAAGCGTGCTCGCAATGGAGTTTGCCCCTTCACCACTATTGTGGTACTTAAAAATGTCTAGCTTAACATCCAAAGTCAAGGACTTATGAGAGAGTTTAGTCTTACCTGATGATGCAGGGGAAGCAGCCACATGCTTACCCATCATTTTCAATGTTCACAGTCACATAACACAGTCCAAATTAGCACCAAACAGTCTGCACAATGTCACTTTGCACTCCACAAAAGCAGCAAATAACTCAGTGATCACAATTGTATGGAATTTTACACAATGATGCAGAGCAATGCAGAAGCACAAGGGTCATTCCATGTGAAATCAGACACTTTTTAACCATTTTGGGCATGACTCACCAATTTCCTTGAATTTTTTTTTTTGTATGGAGGGCTATCTGAGATATGGCCAGAAAATAATTTTCAGACCTGGCTGACCTCTGGTACTCATGTTCTGGGGTTGCAAAATATTGGCACTCTAGCCTGAGTGCCATTTTTCAAATACATGTTTCTTGGGAACCAATAAAGATAGAAAAGTGGTTTTGGTGTCAAATTAAAGAGAGAAGAAATATCTCACTTTTATTAAACAAAGCATCCTCTAAAATTAAAAAGTTTGAAGGTGACCTTAACATTTGACCTTTATAAAAAAAATGCCCAGCTCTGATTTTTAAATCAAAATTCTTTTTGGATGCCATCCATTGTGGTTAACAACCTCTGAAAGTTTCATAACTGGCCAAGACATAAAAAAGTTACATCCATGTGAATGAGAACATTTCTGAAAATTATTTTCTGGCTATATCTCCCATAGCCCTCCATACAAAAGTTTTTTTCAAGGAAATCAGTGATGGTCATGCCCAAAATGGTCAAAAAGTAAGTGTCTTTCACATGGAATGACCCAAAAATATAATTTATATTTTTTCAGAGCTATTATATTATATTACTATTATATTATATATATATTATATTCTATTTTATATATATTATATTATATTACTACTATATTATTTTTTTAGGAATTGGTGGTATGCTATTTTAGTATTAAATTCATAGGCCTGCACTAAATTATAGATATATATTCATTTTATTGGCTCATAATGGAGGCCAGTCATGGATTTGATTGGCAAAAGTTGAAATTGAAATGTCACAAGGGAAGTAGAAGAAGGATCGGAAAAGCTACCATCTATGAATCTTTCCAAAGACCACAGAGTCTGCAAACAATGCTGAGAGAAATTAGAGCAAATGGCAAAGAATAAGGTGACTCCTGAAACCTCATCAACTAGCGATGATCCTACATCATCACAATCTGAAATCAAGATGTCCACAGATGAATCACCAGCTGAATCAAAAGAACATGAAGCATGTTTTCTCAATGAATCATTGCAAGCAGTGGGTGAATCCCCACTAAAAGTTGACAAACTGCAATCAAGAAAATCATATGCACAAAAGAAGATCAGCAGATTAACATCCAGTGTGAAAGCAAAATTTTAATATTTAAAAGGCTTACCCATTAGTTTAGAAGAATCAAGCATAAGTTCAGTTCAATCAAACGAAAATGATTTTGATGAAATCATGGATCAACTTAAAGAGAAGTTTAAATCAGTATCTTTAAGGAGTGAAAAAATAAAAATACTCACTGTATTACCGAGTAGCTGGAGCCTGCGAAAACCTGCCACTAAATTTGACACAACTATATATATGGCATCTGTGGCTAGAAAGGTATTTGAAGAGGAGGGCATTATGTCTGACCCTAACCAAAAGCTTGGGAAAAGATTAGAACAGAATGTAACTGACAACATCATTTCCTTCTATCTTTCTGAAGAAGTTAGTAGAATTATGCCATGTAGGAAAAATTGCATAAGCTTAGTTGTTGATGGAAAATGGAAACATGTCCAAAAACAATTAATCCTGTGCAACTTGAAAGAAGCTTACCAACTGTTCAAAGAAAGGAACCCTGCTGCTAAAGTAGGCTCCAGTAAATTTGCTGAACTTCGACTGAAACAATGTGTGTTGGCAGGTTCTGCAAGAACACATTTGGTGTGTGTTTGTACCATTCATCAGATTATGAAATTGATGAATGTTGGGGCTAAATTCAACAAATTATTCAAAGATACAGACTACAAAATTGATCATCCAAGGGACTGGATAAATTGGATCCAATGTTCTCCACCAAATGCACCTTGTCATCTAGGTGCTTGTCAAAACTGTGGAGATTTCACAGAAATTAGATGTATCATTCAAAAGGTATTTGATGATGATCAAATAGATTTTGTCAAGTTTAAGAACTGGACAACCACTGACCATTCAACTCTCGAATCAATGCAACTGAATGTTGACGAATTCATTGAAACTTTCACATTGACATTGAAATTATACCAATGGCATGATTTTATTGCTAAAATGCAATCTTCTCACTATCACACCTTAAAGGAATCTCTTAAACAAGGTGAAATTTTAGTCATTGGTGACTTTGCAGGAAACTATTCCTTTGTAATGCAAGATGAAGTGCAAAGCTTTCACTAGAATAATTTGATGGTTACCATACATCCCTTTGTGATGTATTACATGCAGGGCTGGTTTTAAGCCGATTAGACCAATTTGTTCAAATTGGGCCCCGCGCCCCGAGGGGACCCCACGCACGCGCTCGAGTGGGGATGCTATGATGAATTAATGAGTGTCCAGTGTGCACGAAGTTTGTTACTGTGTTAGGACTGTGAGTGAAACTATTCAGTCTGTCCTCGTATATCTATGTTTCAATGTTTTATTGCTAATCGTTTGTTTATTTGTTTTGTAATTTCAGTTTATCATCGCCGTTTAGCTTTTTAAAAAAAAGGTAATTTGTGGACGATATTCAAACCCTCAACACAGAAAGAGCACTGTTAATGAGATTATATAAACATAAAGCTTGGAATGTAAAGTTGTGTTGTTTGTTAAATATGTCCAAATTGTTTATATGTCCAAACTGCAAACTTGAAGTGTCTTAAGCCTGCATGTAACAGAGAGAAACGTGGTGGTAAGTAGATCCTACATAAAATTAACTAGTTTTTGCCTCATTATCATAGAGAGCATTTACATTTCTATTTACTAGAGCTTGTTCTTTTGCCCCTGCGCTTTTCTTCTTACTCCCAGGCTTTTAAAAATCATGAAATCTTTTGCTTTAATCATTAGATGCATACATGCACATCTTTATTATTTTTCAGTGCCAGGGAGTCTTTATTGTGAATGATTTTGTTTTTTGTTTTGTAATTTCAGTTTATCGTCGCCGTTTAGCTTTTTTAAAAGAAAAGTAATTGAAAAAGCTCTTACATCATCGTCATCATGGCAAGCACAAGCAGAGATAGAGACAAAGGGCGAAAGTATTTGAGCGGCAATCAGAAATGAGCACTGGCCAAGGCTAAGGCAGCTGAAAATGAAAAACAAAGAGGTGCTCTAGCGAAATTTCCTGTCACTCAAACTTTGAAACGACAATGGGTAGAGGGCCCCGCTAGGCGCTAACAATTTTCTAATTGGGCCCCGCACTTCCTAGCGCCGGCCCTGATTACATGGATGGAACAAGGGATAACATTGCACACAAAAGTTTCATGATCATTTCAGAATGCAATATTCATGACACAGTAGCAGTACACCTGTTTCAAAAATACTTAATAAACTACATCAAAGAGAACATCACCAATCCCAGCAAAATCATATATTTCTCTGATGGATGTGCTGGACAGTATAAAAATAGGAAAAATTTTATTAATCTTTGTCATAAGAAAGATTTTAATATTGAGGCCAAATGTTACTTTTTTGCTACTAGCCATGGAAAAGGTCCTTGTGACGGTGTTGGAGGCACTGTAAAATGATTAGCCTGCAAAGCAAGTCTGCAGTGCCCATATGATGACCATATTCTTACCCCATTACAGTTTTACCAATTTGCAAATGAAATGATCCCAAACATAAAGTATTAATATACAAATGTAAAAGAATATGAGGATGAGAAAAGAATTCTGGATGAGAGATTTTCACAATGTAAAATAATTGCTGGTACTCAGAAACTCTATTACTTCAAGCCAATTTCTCAAACCACCCTAGAAGTGAGAGAATACTCTTCCTCACCAATTTCAAGAATAGAAACTTTATCTTTGAAGTAAGAGATAAGCTGAACATCAAGGGATATAATAGTTATGTCACTGTTGTATATGATGGATATTGATGGTTGGTGGTAATTTTAAATCCAGAAAGCCAACCTGATGGAGAAGTCGAAGTGAACTTATGATAATAAAAACCCACTCTAATAGACAGTGGAAATAAACTCTGTCTATTAGAGTTGGTTTTTATCATCATATTTTGACCTTCACGTAGAAAAGTGAAGTTTTTTGCATGAAGTGAGCTTTCTACAGCCACATGGACCTAACCCATCTTTTGTTTACCCTCAACCTCCAGACATACTAATAATGAGCCACTGTGATGTTTTAACTAAGGTGGAACCAACAACAAAAACTAGAAGAACCTACATTCTGACAAATGTAAAACAAAGAAAAGCAGCAAATACCCTCAAGGAATACTTCAAAATTTAGACAGGTGAGTTAAATTATTATATTGATAAAATACTGCATATATATAAAATTTATTTCTAACATTTAATGAATTCATCATAATGTAGTATTTGAATATTTATGGTCCAAAACTTCAATTAAACTTTGGATACAATGATTTGGTATAATGTAATATTAAATGAACTAGATTTTATTTGCAAGCTAGAAGAAAAAATATTTTCTAAAAATTGAAAAAAAGAAATCACCAATTTTTAGAGGTTAAATTCCTATAATTAGTTGATAACATTGTTATTTTTTGGTTATACAAGAATTTCTATAGAGTAAAGATGATAGATATTCATGACATCTACAAAATGATATTAAAAACATCATTCTAAGTTCAATAGTGACCAAGATATTAATTTCTGAAAATTGACACTCAGGGGCATGGTATGTTTTTTGACAAAAATGGTCTCATTGGAATGGATGTAACTTTTTATTATGTCTTGGCCAGTTATGAAGCTTTTAGAGGTTGTTAACCACAATGGATGACATCCAAAAAGAATTTTTATTTAAAAATCAGAGACAGGCATTTTTTTTTTATAAAGGCCAAATGTCAAGGTCATCTTCAAACTTTTTAATTTTAGAGGATGTTTTGTTTAATAAAAGTGATAGAGCTTTCTTTTCTCTTTGATTTGACACCAAAACCACTTTTCTATCTTTATTGGTTCCCGAGATACATGCATTTGAAAAATGGCACTTGGGCCAGAGTGCCAATATTTTGCTATCCCAGAACATGAGTACCAGGGGTCAGCCAGGTCTGAAAATTATTTTCTGGCCATATCTCAGATAGCCCTCCATACAAAAAAATTTCAAGGAAATTGAGGATGGTCATGCCCAGAGGTGTTTGAAATGATACAGAATTTCTTTTTTACAATTTTTAGAAAATATTTTTCTTTCTAGCTTGCAAATAAAATCTAGTCCATTTAATATTACATTATACCAAATTGTTGTATCCAAAGTTTAATTGATGTTTTGGACCATAAATATTCAAATACTCAATACATTATGATGAATTCATTAAATGTTAGAAATAAATTTTATATATATGCAATATTTTATTGATATAATAATTTAACTCACCTGTCTAAATTCTGAAGTGTTCCTTGAGGGTATTTGCTGCTTTTCTTTGTTCCGCATTTGTCAGAATATAGGTTCTTCCAGTTTTTGTTGTTGGTTCCACCTTAGTTAAAACATCACATTGGCTCATTATTAGTATGTCAGGAGGTTGAGGGTAAACAAAAGATGGGTTAGGTCCATGTGGATGTAGAAAGCTTACTTTGACTTCTCCATCAGGTTGGCTTTCTGTATTTAAAGTTACCACCAACCACCAATATCCATCATATAAAACAGTGACATAACTATTATATCCCTTGATGTTCAGCTTATCTCTTACTTCAAAAGATAAAATTTCTATTCTTGAAATTGGTGAGGAAGAGTATTCTCTCACTTCTAGGGTGGTTTGAGAAATTGGCTTGAAGTAAGGAGTTCCAAAAAACCTTAGCACCCCATTTGCAGCTTACATGTTTACTTATATCAAAATAGTTTTTAGTGATTATAAAAATATATAAAATTCTTTATTTATTGTAGGTATTAAAATTACTCTAGCTGATAAAGTGATAATATAATGGCTTCTCAATTAATTGGTGATTCGGAGAGGCATCGTGTGATAGATTGCATATGAGCAATAACATTTCGGGAAGCTCGTGATGCTGGAGCCACCTTTATAACACGTTCATGGGTTGCCAAAAAGTTGCGAAGAAGTGAGGACTTTGTCAAAAGAAATTGGAATAAAATGTTGGATGAATGTGAAATGGATACAACCAAATCTGGGCGCCCAAATTTGCCTCTCTCTCAGGAAACAAAGGACACCATTGAAAGCGATATGCGTAAGCGGACAAACAGCTGTGCTAAACTTTCTAGAGAGATCGAAGTGTTGAGAGGAAAGATTGTTAGTGGTGAGATCATTTGACTGTACCGTCATAGGCAAGCTTTAAAGCCTTGGCATGAACTTCCAAAGCCAAGAAAAACTCAACTTAACATCGATGACAGAATGTGGTTTGCCCATTATCTTGAAGATTGGGATGTGGATGATTTCATACATTTAGCTGTCTCCGATGAATTTTTTGTTTACATAACACATCGGCCTAACTACCAAAATGATCAAGTGTGGGCCACAACATCAGCTGAAATTGATGACAATGAACATTATCGTGAATTATTAAAAAGTCCAGACTGTGTTGGTGTATTTGTTTTGTTCACTGCAAAGAAGCTCATGTGGGTGCTGAAGCCAAATGGTCAGATTTGGGATGGACAGTATTTTTGTGATATTATTCTATCCCAGTATGTCATTCCCTTTCTAAGAAACGCAAACAATGTTATGGATGTCGATCAGGTCACACTTCTGCATGATAAGACCCCCTGCTTTAAGGCATTAGCCACTCAACAGTTGTTGCGGAACCATGAGATCGATTTCTTTGGAAAAGAAGAATGGCCAGGAAATTCTCCTGACCTGAACGTCTGTGAACACATTGGATCAGTTATAAAGGACAAGGTTGAATGTGTCTTGTTTCTAGAACCTGCAGCAAATCTTTTTTCGAAGGACACAATGATGCAACACATTGAAACTGTTTTAGCAAATTTGCGTAACGATCAAGATCTATTCACGTCACTTTTGGCAAGCTACCCAAAGCGAATTCAGGCTGTCTTGGAAGCCAATGGCAGGAATACCAAGTTTTAATTGTTCCTCATTAAATGCAGGATTAAATTCTCTTTTGTAAGGTATGTTTAGTTTTACTGTACCTCTAATGGTTTAGACCATGGGTGGGGGTGGCTAAGGTTTATTGGAGCCCCATAGTGGAGTTTCTGAGTACCAGTAATTGTTTTACATTGTGAAAATCTCTCATCCAGAATTCTTTTTTCATCCTCATATTCTTTTACATTTGTATATTGACACTTTATGTTTGGGATCATTTCATTTGCAAATTGGTAAAGCTGTAATGGGGTAAGAATATGGTCATCATATGGGTGCTGCAGACTTGTTTGTAGGCTAATCGTTTTACTGTCTCTCCAACACCATCACAAGGACCTTTTCCATGGTGAGCAGCAAAAAAGTGCCATTCGGCCTCAATATTAAAATCTTTATGATGACAAAGATTAATAAAAGTTTTCCTATTTTTATACTGTCCAGCACATCCATCAGAGAAATATATGATTTTGCTGGGATTGGTGATGTTCTCTTTGATGTAGTTTATTAAGTATTTTTGAAACACGTGTACTGCTACCATGTCATGAATAGTGTATTCTGAAATGTTCATGAAACTTTTGTGTGCAATGCTATCCCTTGTTCCATCCATGTAATACATCACAAAGGGATGTATGGTAGCCTTTAGCTATCACATTATTGCAGTGAAAGCTTTGCACTTCATCTTGCATTACAAAGGAATAGTTTCCTGCAAAGTCACCAATGATTAAAATTTCACCTTGTTTGAGAGAGTCCTTTAAGGTGTGATAGTGAGAAGATTGCATTTTAGCAATAAAATCATGCCATTGGTACAATTTCAATGTCAATGTGAAAGTTTCAATGAATTTATCAACATTCAGTTGCATTGATTCGAGAGTTGAATGGTCAGTGGTTGTCCAGTTCTTAAACTTGACAAAATCTATTTGATCATCATCAAATACCTTTTGAATGATACATCTAATTTCTGTGAAATCTCCACAGTTTTGGCAAGCTCCTAGATGACAAGGTGCATTTGGTGGAGAACATTGGATCCAATTTATCCAGTCCCTTGGATGATCAATTTTGTAGTCTGTATCTTTGAATAATTTGTTGAATTTAGCCCCAACATTCATCAATTTCATATTCTGATGAATGGTACAAACACACACCAAATGTGTTCTTGCAGAACCTGCCAACACACATTGTTTCAGTCGAAGTTCAGCAAATTTACTGGAGCCTACTTTAGCAGCAGGGTTCCTTTCTTTGAACAGTTGGTAAGCTTCTTTCAAGTTGCACAGGATTAATTGTTTTTGGATATGTTTCCATTTTCCATCAACAACTAAGCTTATGCAATTTTTCCTACATGGCATAATTCTACTAACTTCTTCAGAAAGATAGAAGGAAATGATGTTGTCAGTTACATTCTGTTCTAATCTTTTCCCAAGCTTTTGGTTAGTGTCAGACATAATGCCCTCCTCTTCAAATACCTTTCTAGCCACAGATGCCATATATATAGTTGTGTCAAATTTAGTGGCAGGTTTTCGCAGGCTCCAGCTACCCGGTAATACAGTGAGTATTTTTATTTTTTCACTCCTTAAAGATACTGATTTAAACTTCTCTTTAAATTGATCCATGATTTCATCAAAATCATTTTCTTTTGATTGAACTGAACTTATGCTTGACTCTTCTAAACTAATGGGTAAGCCTTTTAAATGTTAAAATTTTGCTTTCACACTGGATGTTAATCTGCTGATCTTCTTTTGTGCATATGATTTTCTCGATTGCAGTTTGTCAACTTTTAGTGGGGATTCACCCACTGCTTGCAATGATTCATTGAGACAACATGCTTCATGTTCTTTTGATTCAGCTGGTGATTCATCTGTGGACATCTTGATTTCAGATTGTGATGATGTAGGATCATCGCTAGTTGATGAGGTTTCAGGAGTCACCTTATTCTTTGCCATTTGCTCTAATTTCTCTCAGCATTGTTTGCAGAGTCTGTGGTCTTTGGAAAGATTCGTAGATGGTAGCTTTTTCAGAATTAAATTGGAGACAATCCATAGATCCTTCATTCTTCTACTTCCCTTGTGACATTTCAGTGGATCTGCACATTTCAATTTCAACTTTCAGTGATCAAATCCATGCCTGGACTCCATTATGAGCCAATAAAATGAAAAAATGAATATATATCTATAATTTAGTGCAAGCCTATGAATTTAATACTAAAATAGCATACTACCAATTCCTGAAAAAATAAACAAGAATATAATGGTAGTAATATAATATAATAACTCTGAAAAAATATGGATTACATTTTTGGGTCATTCCATGTGAAAGACACTTTTTGACCATTTTGGGCATGACCATCACTGATTTCCTTGAAAAAAAATTTTGTATGGAGGGCTATGTGAGATATGGCCAGAAAATAATTTTCAGAAATGGTCTCATTGGAATGGATGTCTTGGCCAGTTATGAAGCTTTCAGAGGTTGTTAACCACAATGGATGGCATCCAAAAAGAATTTTGATTTAAGAATCAGAGATGGGCATTTTTTTTTTTATAAAGGTCAAATGTCAATATCATCATCAAACTTTTTAATTTTAGAGGATGCTTTGCTTAATAAAAGTGAGAGAGCTTTCTTTTCTCTTTAATTTGACACCAAAACCACTTTTCTATTTTTATTGGTTCCAAAATGCATTTTGAAAAATGGCACTCAGGCTAGAGGGCCAATATTTTGCGACCCCAGAACATGAGTACCAGGAGTCAGCCAGTTCTAAAAATTATTTTCTGGTCATATCTCAGATAGCCCTTGATACAAAATAAAATTCAAGGAAATAAGTGATAGTCATGCCCAAAATGGTTAAAATGTGTCTGATTTCACATGGAATAACCCTTGTGTGTTGTTGAAGGTAATTGGATAGTCATGTGGAAGATTGTGACAAGTAGACAGATGGAGGAACTGAGTTTTTGAGGCATTGAAAGCCACAAGCTTTTCTCTGCCCCAATCAGATATGACAGAAAGATCAGAGGTCAGGTACTCCATAGCTGCCCCATGTGAATCATAGTGACTGCTGTGAGGGATGCTTTGGGAAGTGGGTGGAGAAGTGAAGAGTGGAATCATTGGCACAGGAGTGAATAGGACAGGAAGTGCGAATTAAAAGATGATTAATAAATAAAAGGAAAGGAGTGGGTGACAGGACAGAACCCTGAGGAACACCACTGTTAATAGCTTCAGGAGAAGAACAGTGACTATCTACAACTGCAGTTATAGATCAGCCAGGAAGGAAATTACAAAGGAAGGTACAAATAGATTGAAACCAAAGGTGGGCAGTTTGGAAATTAAAGATTTGTGCCAAGCTCTATTGAAAGATTTTGATATGTCTAGCATGATGATAAAGGTTTCATTGAAATCTTGAAAGGGGGATGACCAAGAGTCAGAGAGATATGCAAGACGATCACCAGTAGAGCATCTCTTGCTGAATCCATACTGATGATATGAAAGGAGATTGTGAGAAGAAAGGTGTTTAAGAATCTTCCTATTAAGGATAGATTCAAAAACTTTGGAAAGGCAAGAAATCAAAGCAATTGGATGATAGTTGGAAGGTTGAAAGCTGTCACTCTTCTTTGAGACAGGCTGAATGACAGTGAACTTCCAGCAGGAAGGAAAAGTACCAGATGAAAGACGAAGATGAAAGAGTTTGCCAAGGTAGGGTGTCAGTGCAGAAGCACAGTTCTTAAGAACAACAGGAAGAACATCAGGACCATCCATATCCCTTCCTACAGTTGATCCTAGATAGGGCAGAAAAAACATCTTTAGAGGAGATTCTAATTTTTGACATAATAAAGTTAGAGGGGGTAGGAGATTGAGGAACAGCATCAGAATCATCCAGTATTGAATTTGAGTGAAGAGTTCAGCTTTGTCAGGAGAAGAGATGGCAACTGTGCCATTGGAATGGAAAAGAGGAGGAAGTAAAGTTGTTGGAGGTTCTTAGCTAGATGCCAGAAAGAGCAAGAAGAATTAGAATTGGATAGATTTTCACATTTTTGTCAGATGAGGAAGTTTTGGCGAGTCAAAGAACAGATTTTGCACAATTCCCGGCAAAAATATAAGGAGTGAGAGTCAGGAGTTGGATGGTGATGGTATTTTTTGAAAGCCTCCTCCTCTGTTCCGGATAGCATCAGAGCACATAAAGTTAAACCAAGGTTTTTTTTTGCTTTTTTTACATTGGTAGTAGGAATAGAATATGGAATGTATGCTTCCATGCCCAAGAGAATCACCTCTGTGATGCACGCTGCGCATAAGCCTATAAGTTCCACCAAAGGTATGCCATGAGAAAATCCATTGGTGTTCATTTTCTTTGCCGCCTCAGTCTTCCAGCTGCTGGCATTGTACAACTATACAAGGCACTGAGAATGATATTTGTCATCCTGTGCCACTAGGTCACCAATAGTAAGTTGTGCTATCAGTTTTTGATCTTGTAGTTTCATTGCACATTGTTTGGTGCACTGAGTAATTTTTGCTCTCATAGCTTCATGAAAAGGGCTAGACTCTGTTCCAGATTCATTGCAAAAGAAACTATGTGATAATGGGGAGGTCTCTCTTTAGATGTTGCCTGTCAGTGCATATATGGGTGATCTCCTGCCTCACTTGTAGATGCAGCAGTTCCTTGTACTCTTGCCAGTCAACTGGCAGAACACTTCAGGTGACAGGATGTATGTCATTGAACATGATTTCTGGACAGGGTGGCTGCAATGCCATCACCTTCATTAAGCCAGTACAGGGGGTCCTTGTTATATGAGGATAATGAGGGCTCAGAAATCACCACTTTAAGTGAATCCACTTAAAGCGGGGACCTAAAACCCATAAGAAATGATGAGAATAACGTTTAATTGGGACCTTACCACAATAAATGACACTCAAAATTATGGTAAAACATTTGTAAAATACACTTTTTAAACCCTAAAACACACTTTTAAACCACTAGCAGTATGCTTTGAAGTCATGGCTGCAATAATAGTGCGAAAAATCAACAAAATCGGAATGAAAACACCAGAAAACCATGGATAGGGTCAGCACTGACAATGTTTAGCAAGAGACTGAGAGTGTGTGGTATTGTGGTTTGTGGTGGAATGTGGTGGTGGTGGTGGTGGTGGTGGTGGTGTTAGAGGTAGGGGAAAGCGAGTGGGACAGCGAGTCTGAGGGAAATTTAAATGGTTTTCCATTACGCTTCTGTGTTCCACGTACATTATCTGTGGAAACCTCTTAAGTGCAGGGAAGTTAACTGTATGGTTCTACAATTATTTGGTAGCATAAATGCAGGGACTCGGATAATGAGGACCCCCTGTATATGTCTACTGGTACTGGCTGCTCACCAAGTTCACATAAATTTGTCAAATTGTCACCCAAACTGTCATAGCCAGCTCCAACATACGTCCATTTAGCATTTGCTGGACACTGAAGTGGTGCGGAAATTGATACTCAATCTGAGATTGGAAAGGCCACAAAATTGTCCCCATGAAGATTGCTATACATTTTTTTTTATAAATAATGATGGCATTGAATTCTTTGTCAGAAAACATAGATAAGGACATTTCATTCATATTTTTATGTGATATATTGCTGAAGATATGCAACTTAATAGATTTTCACAATTCATGTGGTGTCCATCTTGGATTTTTCCCATTTATGGGTATCAATAGAAATATTCAGCTTGGCACTATATCTGAAATCATTTAGTACATATTAACAGGTTAAGTGTGGCAGCTCTGTATTGCATCATGTGCCAGAGGCGGTGATTTTCTAAGCTCTGCCCCTTCAGTATTGTTGAATCTATTGAGGTGGAAAGTTGTGTGATTCATGCTTGGTGAGTACTCTCTGTTGACATATTTAAAACCTGTGCTCCACTGGTGGTCACTGTACCTTATAATAATACAGGGTGTCCCATAAGTCTGGCATCGTAGGAAAAATAATAAAAAAAGGCAAAACATAAGCTTTTATTTGCAGAACATGTTCAATATGTCCACCATTGTTTTCAATACACAAATTCAGACATGATACCCAGTCAGCAAGCACACGGTGAATGATGTCAGGAGTAATGGTGTTACATGCCACAATAATGCGCTGCTGCAAATGTTCAACACTCCTAATTTTCTCTGCGTATACCAGCGCTTTCAAGTGGCCCCAGAGATAAAAATCTAGTGGCGTGAGATCCAGGCTTCTAGCTGGCCATTCCACAGGCCCTCGACATCCTATCCAATGACCAGGGAATTGTTGGTACATGTATTCCCTTACTTGGGTGCTGTAATGTGCAGGAGCGCCATCTTGCTGGAACCATGTTCGGAAAGTTCCTTCTTCATTCAAGACACTGGGAAATGCTTCTTCCTTGAGCATAAATAGGTAGGTGCCTCCAGTGACATGTTCATTGAAAAAGAGGGGGCCTATGATGCGATCCTTCCAAATGCCACACCATACCATCACCTGAGATACACCTTGTTCCTTTGAAGAGGTATACCAGTGAGGGTTGTTTTGAGACCAGTAGTGGGTGTTCTGTCAATTTACTTCACCATTTCCATAAAAAACAGCCTCATCACTGAACAGAATGGTGGATGGGAAATTGGCATCCCGAGCATATTGTTCCGTAGCCCATTCACAAAATTCCATCCACCGGTCGGGATCATCTTCGCTTAATTTCTGTAGGATCTGAAGTTTATATGGATGCCATTTGTGAGCCTGAAGAATGTGATGGATGCTACTTTTCGACACTCCTGTCTCAGTGGACAATCGCCGAAGAGACTTATTGCGACTTCTGTTAAAATGAGCCAGGATAGCAGTTGCTGTATCATCATCAGTGGACCTCCTTGAAGGTCCACTGCATGGTTTATCTTCTATGGATCCTGTTTCCTTAAACTTTGCAACAAGTCTGCTAACACAACTATGTGTTATTGGCTCGCGGTCTGGATGCAGTCTGTTAAATTCAATTCAGCAGTGGCCTCTCTTTGACTCCGATTTCCTATGAGTAGAATTATCTGGATTCGTTCTTCCTTGCTCACAGACATTATGGCCTGTAGAAAGAGAAAAATATGAATTATGGTTTGTAGAAATAGAAAAAATATGAATTTCTCCTATGATGGCGGACTTATGGGACAGACACCCTGTATAATGTTATTTGCATTGCAGAGTGCTCACCCATGGGCACAATCTCTGTGTACCACCCATGGTCACTCTGCCACTGTAAAAACTAATTCACTGAAGACGAAGTGTCCACCCGTGGGCATTTTATTTATCTTCAAAAATTGCTTTTTTTCTTTAGAATAAATATAAATTTACACACACACACACACACACACACACACACACACACACACATATATATATATATATCATAGTTATTCATTTTTATTTTCTGTTTTATTGCAGGCATGGATGAAGCCACATTCTATGGATGAAATAGTGGCAATGAAGATCTACATGAAACTTCACCTGAAGACTCTTACTGAACCTGAATCATCAGATAGTGATTTTGTCTATGATAGTGAAAGTTCCAGTACTTCCAGCGGAGAGGAAACAGTAACTGAAATTCAAAACACTGAAAGACAAACAGTTTCAGATAAAAGCGATGTTTTATCTTCGAGATCCAATTGGGATGAAGTTAAGATTTGTGAAAGAGAATATTTATTTTCAAGCTCAGAAAAACCACATTTATTTACCGGGAGACAGGACATTTCAACCTCATGAAATGTATCAATTATTTGTGACTGATGATATAGTTGATATGATTGTTCTTCAGACAAATAAGTATGCTGAACAGGTTATTTGTGAAACAACTTTAACTCGTGGTTCTCGACTGAAGTCTTGGTACCCAACAGACTGGAATGAAATAAAGAAATTCATTGGAATAGTGACGTGCATGGGAACAGTGTGCAAACCTGAATTAAACCTCTATTGGTCAAAGAAAGATATTTATGAATATCCTTTTGTTTACAAAAGCATGACAAGGGATAGATTTCAGCTTCTGCTACGCTTTATGCATTTTGCAGACAATACTTCTACCTTGAGCACAATAAATCAGCTATACAAATTGCAGTTGCTTTTGGATAATCTTGGAAGCAACTTCAAATCTGTGTACAA